>CM065180.1:24996522-25189022 GCA_033026295.1 Channa striata | reverse complement strand
TGTTTCTTGCTGATGTTCCTCCTGCTTAGTGAGTGTGTAATTAAAATCCTCCACAAACTGCAGATTCTACAGCTAAACAAACATACTGCATCTATGAATCTAAACTGGAAACTCATACCAACAATGAATTAGAAACAGTTGTTTGATCAGAGACAGTCTGAGAGCAGCATATTGAACACAGAATTGTTAAAGATGCACTTAATGATCTTTTATTTTTAAATAGTTAGTAGCATTTAACACTCATCTGTATTTGCCCCCAGAATTGGCCTGACACTTTATCAAACTAGATTCTACATGGAATGCTGCAACTAAGTCGTGGTTAATTCTGAAAACATAAAAACCGTCAGTGACAGTGTTCCACTAGTTTTTCCTAGGGGGTTTTTTAAAGTTGACTTTAACTTTATTTATATAGCACCAATTTACAAGGAAATCATCTCAAGGCACTTTACATAATAAAGTCAAGACTATACAAATATTTAGAGAAAACCCAACAAATCCACCTTAAATAGCTATAGGCAACAGTAGAGGAAAAACTCCCTTTAACGGAAGAAACCTCCAGCAGAATCAGGGTTTGCGGACATCTGCCTTGACCGGTTTGGCTGAGTGGAAAACATTGGGCAGATTGGTAGGAACAGTATCTCCAAAACCGGGTACACCTGAGGACAGGGACAATAAGAGGGAGAAAGACAACTACGGGAGAAAGAAGACAGAGTTAATGTCCTACAGTGGTGACAAATGTAGCGTGAGAGGAGGAAAATGCCTCAGTTCATCAGGGGTTGGTACCCCAGAAGTCAGAGCCCATAGCAGCAGGACTAGAACTAACTATAACGTTTTGAGCCTCGTCTTAAAAGTTGTTGAAACATATTTTAAATCAGTTCATGACAAGGCCCTAATGTCTCAACTGCGGAGAAAAAAGATTTATACAAGTCTCACATACACTCTTAGAGAAGATGATCCTCTGAAGAGACTTTGACCTGGACACAGGTGGTTTCCATCTCCAGCAGGACAGAGAAGCTGTGTTCACCAACATTCAAGCTGTCAGCTATTCTACGATGACGTTTAGTAGTACTACAACAACAACAACAACAACAACTCTCCTGACTGTTTTGTGTTCTTGATGGGTGGAACATATTAGCTTTGTCCTGATGAATCAACAATAACTAACATGTTAGATTTCTGGAGTTTAAACCATCCAAGACATTTTCACCTAAAAAGACAGATAGGTCAGTATACAAACCGGTAGACAGGTACTGACTGGTAGTGTTGTAGTGGATGCCATTGAACTGCTCAGGACAGGGTCTGGAGACCACTTCTCCTGCTGCACTACGAGGCCAGCAGGTTCCTATTCCATCCAGAGACAGGTCACAGTAAAGACCTGGTGACAAACAGAGAGGAAGAAGTTTGTGGGTTTTTTGTTTTAATAGAAACATCCAGAAACGCATTCAATGTGTTGCAGGCTGAATCTAACCCCTGTGTGTTTATGATGCATTTCCACCTGGCAAAAACACAAAATTCATTAGCAACAGCTCCACAACAGTGAGGACAGACCTGATGCAGGACCAAACTCAACACTACATCCATCTTAGTCACAGCCTGTCCGGTTTAGCCGTAAGGTGTGCAAGATAGATTTTCCAGCCTGTGGTGATCTGCTGCAAATGGCTCTGCCCACATCAAACTGATCAGCCTTCTTAAGAATAGTAAGTTAGCAATTACAATGCCAGGTTGTGTGATCATTCTTCCAACACACAGGCTTAGGTGAATTCCTTTGCACTAGGGTTTGCATCCAGCCTCCACTAATGGTGGATCTGAGTTCATATTACACATGAAGGTGAAGCATCAATTTTAGACCTTTTGATCAAATTATGGTGTCTTATAGAATTGATAGTGAAATCCAATCATATCTTACTGGACACAGGTTCTGTTTGTACCAGTGTCTGATCGCGGTTCAGGAAGAAAAGGGTTAGTAGCTTTCTTCCTGCAATGCTGTGTGGTTTATGGGTAATTACACTGAAGGGTGAAATGCAATTCTTTGAAACCCATTGCTGTCATGGTACAGCAGGGGACCAGAAGAAGAACCTTTATTTTCATTACACTGATCACATATACATTTGCACATAATAGTTACAGTGAAATTTATTGCTGTATATTTAACAGATCCCTCTTGAGGGAGCAGAGGGCTGCCACGATTTGGGCCTGGGGAGCTGGTGCTGGGTGTCTTGCTCACGGACACACCTGATGGGGAGGCTGGGGATTGCATGTAGGCTGGGATTAATCAGGCTCTTTGTTAGTCCAAAAACCCTTTAGGTGCCATGAGTGAAAGAGTTCCCCCATTTGTAACAGCTGTACCTAGTCTGCACATCTTGAGTACTTAGATGGAAAATATATGATACAGATAATTCATTAGAGAGTACTAGTTAACAAGGGTCAAGTGCTAAAGTCTTCAATGTCCTGCACAAACCTGATGAGTTACTGATGGTGAACGTCTGGTTTAATAAAGCCAGTGTCCTTGCTGAGACAGAGACATACAAAGAGATAAAGAGAAGAATAGCAATCAGCATGTTTCACTAGTTTCTCTACTACCTGAGAATCAGAAGAACCAGAGACAGGAAGTTACCAGTCAAGTTGGTTGATAGCAGGATCAAAGTCTCACAGGTTAGCTCTGCCGAAGAAACTTGTCCAGTCAGACACATACACACACAAACCACCTGGAACACACAGATGTTGAGAGATAATTTTCTGTGATTTTAGTTCACCTTGTTTGGATGGAGCTCAAAACAACCACAACAACAACAACAACAAGCTGCTGCTGCTTAAACAACTACTTGTAACCACAGATTGAGCAGAGAAGAACTCTAAATGCTCGAAAAATACGAAAACTGACCAGAGAACAAATCTAAAAAAAATGAAACAGGCACTTAATATAGTTTGATGGAAGAGTTGCCATGCCTTTATTTTGAAATAGCAAACAGTAAAAATACTTTTTTTAATCAACACAATATACACTGCAGATTCAGCTGGTACAATGACACAATATATAAAGTTAACTTTAAGTTAGTTCATGCAAATATTAGTCTCATGGAGATTGTTGTAAGTAATAATGGGCTGCGTTTTTCTAAAATGAACCAGCATGTCACACGATGGCATCCAATCATCAACCACTAGTCCATGTTCAGAATTATTAACCTTCTACAAGTTAACAACTACAGAATCGTCAAATGTGTCTACAATCGCTGTATGCACTGTGGATAAAAAGGACGGGAAAATGTGTTGAGTACAACTTGGAAGAAATCAAACCACTGACTCAAACACACTGTGGCCTGTCAATCATAAGTCCAAAATCCAGCCTACAAAATGCATAATTAGATTAAAATCTATTATTTATCAGCAAGTAAATATAGATATTTTCCCTCAAGGTCAGTGTAGCATCCTCAACTCCTCCATATGCAAACTGGAATAGATCTAACACGCCTGGGAGGTGTTGTTAAAAGAGGTGAAATGGAACTAAAATATTTAAGTTGTGATTAGTGTTCCTCGCTACAGTGACAAACACAGCATGTTTTCTAATGTCAGGAAATGTAGCTGAGAAGACTGGTTAAAAATGTCAGAAAGAATCTCACATACAGATTAGATGAACTCTAAACAGTAAGAGAAGAGAACACAAGAGAAGTAAAACATTAACAGCAGAATGGAGTTAGAGAGAAGTGGATCAAATACTCTAAACATGAACCAGGCTGAATGAACTAGAGACCAAGCATACAGCAGAGTCAAACAAACTAGAAGAATAACATACAACTAAATATGAAGGAAGGTGGAAAAATTAGAAACTTCGCATAATGGTAGAGCGAGGGTGACCCAGTAAACTAAGAAAAATGAGTAGCGGAACAAAACAGGCAGGGAGTGTCAAAAACTAATGAGCTGGAAACTAAAGCACAGTCCAAAACCAACTCGAGTCCACGGAAAGGGTATGGGGAATAGCTGGGTGCAGAACAGGAGAGCCAGGTCACATGAGGTCTGATAAGGATCTGGCAGGGAGTGGTTAAAACAGACAGGGGTAACCAAGGGCACACAATCAAGGTAAATAGGGTAGATGAGGTAAGTAAAGGGCACCATGTAAGGAAGTAAGACTGAGGAACTGTAAAACAAAGGCTGGGAAACATAAAGCACAACTGGACAACACAGGATAAGAGAGGAAACACAAGTATGCACATGTATGACAGTGAGAACAAACTACAGGTACTGATAAAAATGGAAGGAGACCAAAGAGGAGAGACAGGGAGGGAGAGTGTAGGTCCAAGAACAGACAGCAGGTAGGATGTGTGAGAGGGTAGATTGGTGCAGGAAGACCAAAAGATGAAGGTGGGCAGAGTCCAGGGTCAGGTCCATGACAGTTCTGTGTGTGAAATGCAACTCCAGACAATGTCTGGGGCTCATTTTCCTGTTTTCACGTTGTCACATGTTCATGTTCATATGTGAAACAGGCCAAGCTTAATCTCTGTTGTTGCTCCAAGGCTAAATACTTGGGGGGAAAAAAAACAAACAAAAAAAAAAACACAACCTGTCTGTTCTCTCTCGTACTTGTATCTCATGAAACAGAAACTCTTCTTTGATAGCATGTTTTTCTCCTTGACTGAGATTTTTTGCTGACTTGTACCACACTTGTCCCTTTGGATAAAAGTGCTTGACAAATGACTAAATGTAAATGTTTAATGTGTTAAACCCAACGGCACTTCATAAGTTTTATTAAAAGATCATTGATTGATCTTACATTATTATTCAAGGGTATTTGCCACCTGTTTACACACGGAGACTGTTGTGAATGCTTGTCATGTTTCATTCTTTACAGAATTGAAACTTTAATTAAATTTCAATTGTGGAGTCTCAGACAAGTTTAGCTCTCAATTTTAACAGAAACCGGTTTCATGATAAGAGGGTAAGCAATTTCCCCTCATACTTTCTAAAACATATTTTCTTTTTTGCAGATCAGAGTTTCAGGTAATATTTGGATTACAATAAAAATCAAGAGGTCAGTCCCAAAATGACAAACCAACATCTATATATGTCCCAAACCTTTTTTTTTATGTCATCTCAAGGCACTTTATATGATAAAGTCAGACTATACAGACATCTATAGTAGTGTCTTGTTGTGTTGTCAACACTGAGCGGTTCTTGACTACTACAGTAACATTATTCTGCCTCAGACAGAATAAGAATCTGGTGTTTTTATGTCCAATGTAAAAACTGTGATCCACGGTAGAGTATACTGGGAAAAGGAAACTACCATTCAGAGTGTAAGCTAAAAAGAAATGTGCAAATGTTTATCCAAGTAGTGGTGGTTGATTGGCTGAACTCTAACACATAGGTCAAAACCAGTGTCCACAATGCATTTGTCAGTCTCACTGCAGGTCAGGTAAATTGATGGAAGACAGTAATTTATTATTTCTTGATGCAACAGTGACATTATGAAACAGGCAAACTGGTAGAGGGAAGATGGGGACAAGGTAAACAAGTAACAGCATAGAGATCCAAGCGGGAAGGAGAAAGTAAGCAATTGTTTGAACACAGACAGGCTGCTAAGAGAGACCGATTTCTTACAGCAGTGTGAAGCAGAGATCCTTTGTAATGAAACTGGGAGACTGGAGTGAGTGAGAGCCAGCTCAGGGAAAAAAAGCCAACTAAGGGCAGTTACGAATATCAGGAAAGAGTAATAAAAGAAAACAACTAAAAATGTCCAAGAGAAGAAAACAGGGAAAAGACAAAAGTCCAGCACAAAATCCAAATTGGTTAGACAATTCAATGACATTGAAATGCAAACGAAAGTCACTTACTACTTTGCGTACCAGGAAGACAAAGCACAAGATTCCACGGACTCCGGTTCAGTGGTCACTCAAAAACCAACAACTTATCACATGTATGGAGGAGAGAACACTCACAGACAACAGGAAGACGTTCCAAAGGGGAGGTAACAGGTGAACTAACTAAAGACTAATTTGGCAGAGCAGCAGGTGGTAATGATCACAGGGACAATACAGATCAGAGTCACACTCTCAGGATGGAGTTTTGTCACGTATTTCGTGACCCATCGGATTGGAAGTCAAATGGACAATTTACCAACGTTTGGAGCCCGGTGGCAGTTCATTTCAGAACCTGCACATTTCTTCGTCAGTGGTTCATCATTTAGAAATAATGTTGGTAGCATGTGCCACACACTGACAGTTTTGTTCAGCACATTCTTTTTAAACCATCGTTAATGCTCCCATAAAGCAGACTGAAATGATTGTGGTATGTCCTCTGGTGAACTGTAACCTTCTCCAATGTCAAAATCTACAGCTGCTGTCAACACTGCTGTAACTCAGCTGGTAAGGGTCAGCGGTTTGACTCCTGGTCATCTCTGCTACATGTTGAAATGTCCTTGATCAGGACACTGAGCCATGCAGTTGTTCCTACTGTCTGCTACTTGGTTGTAATTCACTTTGGACAAAAGTGTTGACTAAATATCCACTTGTCTCTCCTCAATACAAATCACTTTTCACAAGGTTACAGAAATAGTTCAACACTTCCGAACACAAGCTGGCCTTTTAATGATTTTAATATGTTTTTAAATATCAACAATACCCCATGAATACCCCATGAATTCTGTGCGACCTTTTCCTTCAAGCACAAGGTAGCAAAGAATTCATGGGGTATTGGTTGAATTCATTCTTGTAATCGAAACGTGACAAAGTCATGAAGGGAGGGAGCTTTGGTATTTGTGGTGGTGGTGTGTGTGTGGGAGGCAGGGGATACATATGACTAATGTTATAGTATGTTTTGGCTTCATATGTCGTCAGGTTCACTGTTTTCTGTGGTTCTATATCTAAGCCTGAAACAAATCTAGAAACAGCAAGGAGGAGATACGGGCTATACACACACACACACACACATATATATATATTATATATATATAAGATATACGGGCTGTTGTTTGTCCAAACATTTCATATCTGATATTTAATATCAGTAGTTCCTCAGAGGAGAAAAAAGTAATAATTTAAGAACAAAACCAAGCTCAGAGACAGAGGCTGACTCTATATTCATTTGTGAATATTTTCGATCCTTTCAGAAGGCAGATCTTTGCTCTGGCTGGTATCTGTCCAACCTGCCAGATGGTCTCTTCATCATTCAACAAGGTGCTTTTTAAAGCAGTCACATGACTGCAGCAGCTGCTGTTTGCCTGCAGGAAGTCTCCGTTCATCAGGGCTTAAAGGCAGACAGTGTGGGGATGACGTTAACTATGGGACACAGTGATTGAGAATTAATTAGGTGTGAGGACACGTTCTGACATCCTGCCCTAACCCTGATTCTAGCCTGTAACCAGGTGTGACCCCTCAGACCTTCGAAGGAATGATGATCAGACAACATGTCCTCAGAATATGCCACTAAGTGTTGTCTTCATAGCTATAGAAAGAGACACACACAGTAAGTGTGTTGTCCTCAGAGTTTTACTGTGGGGATGCTGCAGCTAAAATTAGACAGAGCTGAGCACACCAGTATCTCAGTCAGGGTGTTTTGTGTAAATGACTGTAGTTTAGGTTACTCTGAGGCACGAGGTTTTCTGTAGACAGGAGGATTGTCCTTTAGTTCCCCTTAGGACAAATCATTTAACAGCTTTGTGTTAAATTCAAACTGGGTGTGTGTTCAACACGATTCACCTCCTGTTCTGCTGTTTCACTGATTAAGGGTTTGAATATGAGCAGCTGCTGTAAAATCATATTTTCACACGTACAAACCACAAACAGTGTAATTTTTTCTTCTCAACATTTATCTGCTTTTCAATTCAATTAAACTTTATTCATATGTCGCCAATTCATGGCAAAGTCATCTCAAGGCACCTAACATCATAAAGTCTTTTAGAGTAAACCCAACAAATTTCCCTTGAGCAGCTATAGGCAATAGTGGAAAGGAAAAACTCCTTTTAATGGAAGAAACCTCCACCAGAAGCAGGCTCAGGGTGGGCGGCCATCTGCCTAGACCGGTTGGGGTGAATGGAAAGTGACATGGAAATAAGAGGTGATTTAGGTGTCATGGAGCTTGACTTTTTAGAGCTTTACAGGTAAGATAGATTTTAAATTCTATTGTACATTTAAAGGGATAGTAACTGTAGGACCCAAACGCAGAAGCTGAGACACACCAAGAGTGCAGTATGTTTATTAACACATCAACTTCTAAAAACAGTTAAATCCTGACTGAAATTCTTCAAACAAGTCATTTCTGCACAGGTGGTCACAAAATTGTTTTGCAACTACTTTTTTCAAGTATTTTAGAAATGAAGGGGAGATTGGATATTGGTCTGTAATTGGCTAAGACACCTGGATCCAGACAAGGTTTTTTAAGTAGAGGTTTGATTACAGCTAGCTTATAGGCCTTTGGTACATATCCTGTTTGTAAAGATAGATTAATGATATCTAATAGGATCGTGTCTAATAACGGTAGAGCATCTTTGAGCAGTCTAACTGGAATAGGGTCTAGCAGACATGTTGTTGGTTTTGATGACGTAATAGTTGAAGTTAGCACAGCAAGATTTATGGGTAAAAAAGGGACTGAGGACTTACTGATGATTGTACTTCTGTTGGATTTGTGGGGTGGGTCTGATAAATTTTCTCTCTAACAGCCAAGTCATTGCTGCATAGCGTTGAGGGAATACTAGTCTCAACTGAACTATGGCTTAGTCAGCCTGGCTACAGTGCTGAAAAGAACCCGGGGGTTATTCTTATTTTCCTCTATTAGTGATGAATAATATTCTGTTCTGGCTTCACGGAGGCTAATTTGTATAAGCATAAACCCTTTTTTCAGGTTAAGCGTGATTCTTGTGAATGAGTGGAACGCCAAACTAAAAATGATCACAAGAGGAGTTAATCATAATAACTTAATAAAAGTCAGAACTGCTCCTCTTGAACAAAAACCTAAAAACAATTAAATGTGGATTATTAAATATCGATCTCTCTCATCTAAAGAGAGTCCGTTAGTATATTCCATGGTAAGCCATGATCAATTTGATTTATTTTGTCTCGCTGAAACTTGGTTGCAGCAGGAAGAATATGTTAGTTTAAAGTAGTCTACCTCCTCAAGTCATATTTATTTTCATGTTCCTAGAAGCTCAGGCCGAGATGGAGGAGTAGCAGCAATCTATCACTCAAGCTTACCTATAAGCCCTAGACCTAAACATAGTTATAAAGCATTTCAGAGTCTTACTCTGAGCCTGGAAAAATTAAAATCCACTTCTGTTTGTTATTGTGTATCGTCCTCCAGTCCCTCATCCTGAATTTTTGACTGAATTCTCAGATTTTCTAGCCGACTTAGTGCTTAGTGCCGATAAAGTCATAATAGTGGGCGACTTTAACCCTCATATTATGTTGAAATAAATCTATGTAAATCCACTCAGAAATTCCAAAACATTTTTCGTTCTGGAATTTCTAATTGTTTAGTTTTAGATTTTCAGTGTTCAACGTCATCAATGTTGTCCACATAATGGAGTTAATGTAACTCTGCACTTTCTGCAGATGTAATTCTTGCATTTAACACAAGATGTGGTTATTTTACTGTCCTTTCTGGAGGGACAGACCTGGCATCTCTTCTATTCCTTTACACCTGTATCCACTGGATCCTTTGCAGATTGGATGGATGGCATGAACTTGACTTTTTCAATTACAGCTGCAGCTGCGGATGATCAAGCTGGCCTAGCTTGCCTCTGGATCTTGGGAGTGACAAGGCTTTTGCCCAGTTCTACCAGGAAAAGCAGACGTCAGTAGAATTTGCCAGCATTTGATTGATGATGGATTTCAGTCCACAGGACATAGGCATTGTATGCAGACGCATCCACAATGTTGTATAAAACCACCAAGGGCCAACGGGCTGTCTTGCGCTGGCAGCTGTATGTTGCTGTCACTTTGTCCTGATTGTCAACTCCTCCTTTGGTCGAATTTTAGTCCAGGATCACTTCTTGTCTTCTCTTGTGGTCAGAGATGCATCTGTGTGCATTGTGCACATGACAAGAACGTTCTTGTTTTTTTTTGGGTTGTATAAAACAACTGTTGCTTTCTCAGAGAAAAAAAATACTGAGGAATGGAGAGATCTTCCCTGCATCTTCAGAATTTCACTGGGAAGTTATCTTCTTTCTTCTTATTGTTCCCAACATAGTCAGCTTTCTCTTCTAAAGTTAATTTGCAAGGAAATAGGATGTAAAGAAGTTGTCACAAGTCATCACTTGTGACAACTTCTTGAGTGAAGGTGACCTTGCTGTCCTTCACTCATCTCCAGCACGACATCTCCTGATTCTTCTCAGATGGTCCTCCAGGTAGCTTGCATGCATAACTAGATTTTGCATCACAAGCTGCCCATATTTTGATGCCATACTTGGACGGCTTGATGGGTTTATACTGCCAGAAAGGACAGCGGCCCCTGAATGGAACACGGCATTCATCTACAGTAACATGGGGGCCAGGGTTGTACATCAAAGGAAGAGTGTCCATATTTTATACACCAGTTCATGACCCCAGATGAGGAACAGTCATAAAATTTCATGAAGATAAAATAATAATAAACAGTACTTTAGTCACCAAAAAAAATGAAATGCGTCAAATTGACCCTAAACATAATATAAAGGTTAATTCGTGTAGATGCTGACAGTAACTCCCTCAACACGGCATTTACTTCATTGTTAGATTCAATTGATTTCTCTTCAAATTTAAATGGACACACTCATTGTTTTAGTCACACCCTAGACCTTGACCTTACATACGGCATTGAAATTTTGTTGCTCTTTTCCTTTTTCTCTCCACTTTCCACTCAGCCCAACCGGTCGATGCAGATGTTCGCCCACCCGAGTGCTTCTCAAATAGTTTGGCCCGCCCCCCTGTGTGGGCGCAGTGCGCTGCCAGGGGGGGGCGCGTGTGACCCTGGGGAACATGCTTTTTTTGCCGTACTACAATAAAGTGTAATTGCAGATCCACTACAGTAGTTGGCAGTGGCGCTCTCATTGTCAGAGTGTGCGCAGGGAGGATTAGCTGTATGGTGTCTGGTTTATTTTGCACCGAGCAGGCGACAGGAAGTGAGTGAACGAACCTGAAGACAACATGAATAGATTTTAACAGGGATGAAAAGAAAGATAATGAGACAACAGAAAGTCACCCGAAAGCTAAGACGAGGAAATATGATGAAGCATATGTAGCGCTTCCAACCCCCCCGAATTGTTTTCTTTTTGCTAGGGGGGGCGTAACAGAAAATAATTGAGAAGCACTGGCCCACCCTGAGCCTGGTTCTGCTGGAAAGAGAGTTTTTCCTCTCCACTGTTGCCTATGGCTTGCTCAAGGGGAATTTGTTGTGTTTTCTCAAAATTTGTATAGTCTTGACCTTATTATGTAAAGTCCCGTGAGATGACTTTGTTGCGAGTCGGCGCTAAATAAATAAAGTTACATTTAATTGAAAGTTGAATTGAATTGACACCGTTATGTTATTTAAAAATCTCTACAACTTAGGAGAAATGCACTAAAAATTAAACTTGAACTGAAAAACCCAGAACAGAATGTGGAGGACAAGTGTATAAATCTGCTATAAACCAAAGAATCTCTGTGTAGAGCAGGGAATGTTGGACCAGACATTTGCCCTTTGTCCAGTAGGAGAAGATAGACTGAAGGGCTTGAGGTGTAGAGATTAAAGAATCGTTGCTTTTAACAGGTAAACACCTCCACTTACACATGTTAGCTTTATGCTAACTAGCAGCTAAAGGCTGCTTTCTACGTCGCTGTTTGCACCTGTGTTCCTTTGATACTTGCACGGCAGATGTATGTGTCCACAAGAGGGCAGTATGACGTTTAACAAACTTCAGTTAGCTGAAAATGAAGAAACAATCCAGAATCAGCAGGTAAATGTGCGTAAATGTTCTATAATTCACAACACTCTGTAAAGGCAAATGCATATTTCAAGGATAAAATGAACCCGATGAATGTTTTCCAGACTTCTGCAGGAAGCTCTGCTGAGATGTGGTCAACTGAACTGACTTTCACAAAATTACAATGGCAAGACAAAGTATGTGAAGCCTCTGGAGTTCACTTGTTTTCTGTCATTGCTCAGTTGAAGATGTGATATATTTGATAGACATAGTGAGATATGATGTACTGTCCCTTGTTGTCATTTAATTATTAGATTTTCAGAGATAACAGGAGTGGTCTTTTTAAAAAACAAATGGTAAATTGTGAAACTATTTTAATTATCCTTAACAAAATTGTTTGTGTCCCGTGTAAAGTATAGTGTGCCATTAAACCCGGAATTTTCTTATTTTCCTTTAAGCAAAAAAAGTCATAACACTATGACACTATGTCATAGCACTCACAAAATGAATACACAAACATCTAAATAAAGAGTATAATATATTATATATTATAGTCTATGCTATACTATACATTATACTGTCTCTATAATATATAACAACAGAGTATATTAAACAGCATATATAAATATTATATAAAATCAGTGTGAACATCTAGACAGATATAAACAGTTATGTTTCTTCTTTCTACTTTTCCGTTCTTTTCTTCTAGTTCTATTTTCGATTGGATCCCGACTCCTGAAATTATCAAATCGAGTTGGGGGCTGCACATCTCCACACAGAGATCTGGGTGGTGTGCACGTTGGGGCCTCTGTGACCTCTTGTGTCATTCCCATACTACCCTGGTCTGTGTAGCTCTGTGTAGCTGTTTTACATGTATCAACGAAGAAGTATAAACTGGTCTTAATTATAAGAGGCAGAAGCAAATTTTCTATTCATGACATTCAGACTGAGTTTAGTGAAATCGTCAGGTGCTGAGTCTAATAAACACCCCTCACAATACTGTTCCCCACAATCTGGAGCAGGCAGGTGATGTTTAAATCAGGTCACACTAACAATCTGTGTTAAATGACTGGGATGGAGGTCATGTTTCCAGCAGGATGTCTGTCTTTCCTGGTCTCTAATCAATGTTCTTCAGCTTGTTCTTTAACAATTCATGAGTATCTGTTACAGATTGGTCTCTTTGTTTTTACTGATGATTCATTTTCTCATCACGGATGTATTCAGCGTTTTCAGTGTTTAGTCATCCACACTGATGATTAAACACTGTCTCTGTCACATGGACACACAGACAGAGAATAATAGACAGGCTGAGACAGAATGTTCTCAAAGCTGATGAAAATGTGACTTTTGTCTGAAAACAAGTTTTGTTGGATCAGACTCGACTGTAACATGAAGTGTGTGCTCGCTGACTGTCAGGATGGCTGGTGTGGTTCGTCACTTACATTTCTTAAAGTTTGTTTTTAACCGTTAACACAACAGTAACTGATCTGATCTTTTTTCCACAGTGACATGGTTCAGTTTTGTGACGTCTATGTTCCACTAAAAGAGTTTCAGACAGCAGATACATGCCTGTTTAGTGCAAATGTTCACACATCAGTCATGTCACTATATTCATGTACAGTAAACTTGACCTGGAGTATAGAATTACTTTTCCTTCAAAAACATATTTTCTGCTTATACTTGTACTTACATTTCACAAAAGGGAAACACTTATTCTCATTGCACTTTGCTTTCATGCTTTCTCCTTGACTTAGATTTTTGCTGCCTTGTACCTCACTTGGAAGTTGCTCTGCATAAAAGCATCTAGCAAATGACTAAATGTCTTCTGAACACTGGTGACCTAAACTTTTGCTGCACCTAAATGCCTCCTGTGCCAATGTGCTGCTCACGCTAGAGGCAGCAAACACTTAATGTTTGGTTATACATTCAGGTTAATAAGTCTTTGGATAGTGGTACCATCATGTTGGCTGTGTAGCCCCCCTTCTTTCCTTCATCATTTACTTCAACATGTACCGATATAACTGAGAGTAGCCTCATTAACTGTACTCCTGCACAAGTTGATTACCTGACTTTCTTCACAAACAAAATCATAGCTATTAGAAACAAAATTCACCAGACTCTCCCCACAAATACAACAGAATTAGAATCATAAGTAAGTCTTCAGTCCCTTTTATACTGTTTTGTGCCCATAGATCTTGTTGAGTTAACTTCAGCTATTACGTCATCAAAACCAACAACATGTCTGCTAGACCCTATTCCAGTAAGGCAGATGTCTGCCCACCCTGAGCCTGGTTCTGCTGGAGGTTTTTTCCATTGAAGGGAGTTCTTCCTCTCCACTGTTGCCGGTGTTTGTTGGGTTTTCTCTAAATGTCTGTATAATCTTGACTTTATTATGTAAAGTACCTTGAGATGACATTGTTGTCAATTGGCGCTATATAAATAAAGTTCAATGGAAGTGAACTGAATTGAATGTCCCCTGGTACGTCCATGTGTCTGTCCTTGGTGTCCATTAATTTTGGTTAAATTTTTAACAAAATGTGATAACATCTAGAGTCAAATTTATCTCAGAAACTGTAGAATATTTAAACAATTTATGATGGTCACAAAGGTCTTATTAATTCTCAGTGTTTTCGCGTGTCTGTGTGTGTGTGTTTACATAGTAGTTATACACATATGTATATTATACAGAACTACACTGATCAGCCATAACATGAACTAGCTACAGCTACACACGTAATCCACTGTGTACACAGTGCAAATACAGTACAAATACACAAAGTCAAGTAAAAGTCCGACAGTATAGGGCTAAAAAAAAGCCAGGTGGGATTTGAGCCCGTGGGCTTTTGTATCCCAAGACAATGCTCCACCACTGAGCTGCCAGGACCCCATAACAATATTCCACTATGAAATATAACAAATATAAAGACTGTATTTTAAAAAGTGCTGGTTATCGTATTTATGGTAGAACATGTTCAATAATTATTAAAAACTAAAAGTCAGGTCAATGTTTGTAATTCTGGAGCTGATTTTAACCAGTTTATATGCTCACAGCTGGTTAACCCTTAATGACAAATCAGCAGTTATTAGTTCTGTTCTTTGTATTAAAGGTACCAGGGGGTCATAATATTGCTGCTGTTGGTTTACACATACAGTTTATACAAATACAAACACAACAAACACAGTATATCATGAACAATAAATATTGCGGCTAAAACCCGAAGCATCCGCGTCCCCGAAGCCACACATACGCACGCGCGCGCTCCCACCTGACTCAGCAGTTTCTCCATCCCTGACGTTCATTCATGGGCACGGTCGCGCGCGCTCCGGCACGCAGCCGTGCTTATGTTCACAGCCTCGTTCCACACGGTCCGATCCGGATTAAGTGCCGCGTCATGTCGATCAGAACCGGTACAGATCGACCAGACAGATGCGCAAACAAAGGAGCAGACAGAAAGATCCAATCCGAAATCCCTTACATGACCCACTACTCAGGTCAATCTGGTCCTGGGGATAGAACACTGATGATGCTGCGGGTCCACACAGGGAAGTCAGCGCGTGCAGCCGGTGAGGAGGCTGCTGCAGAGCACGAGCCAATCAGAGAGAGAGAGAGAGAGAGAGAGGGTGTCTCTGGACTGCGGGAAAAAAGATAAAAAAAGATTACTGTTTTTAACAGAAGTTAAACGCTTTTTAAACAAAAGCATCACAATGACTTCTTTTCGGTCATGGATTTATTTATTTTTAAAACCAAAACCACAAAAGCCGACATTATTGACAAGAAAAACGGAATATGTGATGTGATTTAATACATTTAATCACATCACAGTTATTCACAGCTGCTGAGAAACGGATCCTTACAGATCATTAAAGCTGCAGCCTTCTTTTCATTTTTAATTGCCTGAACAGTGCCCGACCCCCCACCCCCAGATAACCCCCAGATAACCCCCAGATAAGAGTTCTTAACTGTCCCTGGTAATAAACAGATTCTGATTTTGAACTATACAGACCCAGTTGGAAGATCTAAAGCATCATGGAAAATATCCAAATACACACAGATACAGCAGTTATTCACAGCCAGAAATCGTTAATGAATACACAGAGCTGTAGGGCTGCCCATTCAAGCAGTGAGCAGTCTCCAGTAATTATCTAGTCGTAATGGTTTGCTGTATACTGAGATAAGAGCAGTTAAACCAGTTGTTCACGCTGCATGAGTCTGTGGGGTTTTCTGAGCAGGTGGAGATGTTAAACTAGATAAACCTTTTATCATCCTGCTGCTGACACACATAATGCTGCAGTGCATTCTGGGTAATATGGACTACATTACACATTGAATGTTTAGCTGCAGGTCTGACAGCTTTTGTTTTTTCCATGATTAGCATAATTCAGCTTACTATAAAAGCATCTGAAGTGCTCCAGCTGTTGACCAGATCTTGAGACAGGTAGGTCAGACTATAAGCTGCAGGTCTGACTACAGTTCTGTGTGGTCTTCACACTGACTGTACGTCAGACTACAGGTCTGTGCCTTGTTCAATGCGCTGCAGAGTCACAATAAATAAATTGTGTTGTGCCAGTTCCATCTGGTTGTAATGAACAGACACACATACATGAGCTGCTGGGCACAGACTAATGGTTAAAACATAATGAAACCAGTGTAAATATAGTTTTCTTGATGTTTAAAAACCCGCCATTTACAGACCAATATCCAGACCAATAACTCGATGCACTGAAACACTCTCCTCCTCTCACCCCACATTTATAATGTCATCCCTGTATGACATTAACTCTGTGTCTTCTTTGTCCCGTAGTCGTCGTTCTTCATCTCTGTCTCCCTCTATCTGTCCCTGTCTTCAGGTGTCCCCGGATTTGGAGCTACTGATCCTACAAACCTGCCCAATGTTTTACACTCACCCCAACCGGTCAAGGCAGATGTCCGTCCACCCTGAGCCTGGTTCTGCTGGAGGTTTCCTTCCGTTAAAGGGAGATTTTCCTCACCACTTTTGCCTATAGCTGCTCAAGGGGGATTTGTTGGACTTTTCTCGAAATGACTTTATTCTGCAAAGTGCCTTGAGATGACTTTGTTGTAAATTGGCACTAAATAAATTTGAATTAATTTTACAATTTAAACTAAATATGTTACACTGTGCAGGTTCTGCTCGTTGAACATTGTTCTATGTGAGGCAAAATGTTTTTCATATTTCCTTTATCTGTATTTATTTATTCAAATATCTCTTCATGAACAAACCAGCACTGCTGGAACTAAAAAAAGATGATGTGATGACCAGAGACAGAGCACAGGGGGTTGTGCTTTCTGATCCCACCTTCTTAATTTGCTAATATGGTAAAATGTGCTGCTCTGAATAAACTGTACTGAGACTCACTGCACTTTTGCAGATTTGTCAACAGCAGGTGAAGACAGGAAAAGGTAAGGACAACTGATACATGACTAAAATGCTATTTTTAATGGGTTTAGTATAAATATTTAATCAGAATTTCAACAGGTTATAAACTTTTAACCTATATACTCATTTGCAAAAATCTAACTCAAACCACTTGGCTAAGGTAATAAAAAGACCATTGTGTTGGTTTATTACTGAGAGTTAAAAGGGGCTTATGCTCAAGATATTCAACCAAACCCGCAGTTCTTCTTTAGTCAAAACAAAAGCAAATCTGCAATAAACCATCGACCACCTGTAGAACCTATTGAAGGACATATAGTGAATCTGGTTCGTACAACTCTACCAATAGTTACTTTTTCTTTAAAAATAGTTTTGTGCTTTACTATATTTCTGGGTAACGTGTTGATTTATTTTTAACAGAATGTTTGTTACAGTGTATGACATAACTTCCGTTGTGCACTTTTAGGTTCTAGTGTTCTGTCCACTTCATACATCATGAATGGAACTGGGGTTCTAATGATGATCTTATCAGGTCAGTATGAGTCACTCATTCAAATGTCCCACATTTGTTTATTCTATCATTAGTCATGGCTAAGTGAAAACAGTCAGAATACAAAGTACAAAGCAGAGTGTGACTGTGAGTACAATAAGTTCATGAGTGAGTTTTTTTTTTATCTATTAATACATTTTATCATTACCACAGGACTCAGTTTTCTACTGTCCTATTCTCATTGTCTCTACATCCTTGTTAAAACCCCAAAGACCTGGACTGATGCTCAGAGCTACTGCAGGTCCAAGTATACAGACCTGGCCACTGTACAGACTGAGAAACAAGTGGCCGACCTTAATCAGCTTATTGGAAGTGACCAATATGTCTGGATTGGTCTGTATCCTGACTCTGGGTAATGGAGGTGGTCTCTGGAAAACCAGGATTACTACACTGCAGAAGGGGGAGGATTTAGAAACTGGGCTTCTGGTGAGCCCAGTGCTGGTCTGAGTTACTACAAAGCTTGTGTGTCACTGCTGAACACTGGTAGATGGGCTAACAAGCCATGCGTTAACCAGTATTACTTAATTTGCTATAACGGTAAGAACTTCACCATACTGCTCTGAAGTAAATGTTAATCTCACTTAACTTTCATGATGATATTGACAGTCTAAATATATTAATGTTTGACAGGTCTATGGCTTGTTGTGTTCACCTTCGCATGTTGAATAAACAACAGCTAATAAAGGGTTGACTGATGAAGGCTAGTGAAGGGTTCTGGCAGACATTAGAGGTCAGCCAGAAACCCTTCATTAGCTGAGTTTCTTTTGATTGTGTAGCAAAAGCTCCAAGTAATGAACAAACAGTGTCATTTGAACAGAAACATTTCTTCGCTTAATGTTCCGGTGTAACAAAGGAACACATACATACAAAAGGCACTTGGCTGTTTTACGCTACATTCTTCACATTGCCACTTTAAAAAAAATTGCCCCTTGGGAATAATAAGGTTACCTTAAACCTCACCAACAAACAAAACAGGTCACTTCCCATTTCCTTCAATATAAAAGAACTAAAATCTCATGTAGCTATATTACCCATTTACATTAGTACGCTTTACACACTTCTTATTTTTAACTACTGCAACTTTTACACTTTTGACCTTTTTAACCTGTTTATACAGTTTATCTTTTAACAATTTACAACATCCTTGTGATGTTCATTACTCAAATAATCACTAAACTAATCTCTGAGGGATATATCAACCAGACTACCCGCCGAAGTACAAACAGTACAGGACCGAATAAGTCCATCTCTCCCTGGAAAAAGCTCTGTTATCCTGTTGAATTTCCAGTTTTGTGTGGGTATGTTGTTCTCTCCGATAAGGATGACTTCTCCCATTTTCAGAACAGTAGGTGTGGGTGCCTGACATTTGTGAACTTATTTCAAATCCATCAGGTAGTCCTTTTGTCACCTGTTCCAAAAGCTGTTTCAGGTACTCTGTAAGCATCCCCATCTTCGGCCCATATCCTCTCTGCTGACAGTGCCTGTCTGAGATGATGGGAACATAGGTTAACATAGGTCACAGTTGTGACAACTCCTCTTACTGAACAAAAACCTAAAACAATTGAATGTGGATTATTAAATATCAGATCTCTCTCATCTAAATCTGTTAGTAAATGACTTGATAAGCGATCACCAACTCGATTTATTTTGTCTCACTGAAACCTGGTTGCAGAAGGAAGAATATGTTAGTTTAAATGAGTCGACCCCCCCAAGTCACATTAACTATCATGTTCCCAGAAGCTCAGGCCGAGGTGGAGGAGTAGCAGCAATCTATCACTCAAGCTTACCAATAAACCCTAGACCTAAACATAGTTATAACTCATTTGAGAGTCTCACTCTGAGCCTTTCACACCAAATTTGGAAAACTCAAAACTCAAAAAAACACAAAAACACTCCTATTTGTTATTGTGTATCGTCCTCTGGTCCCTTATTCTGAATTTGTGACTGAATTCTCAGATTTTCTGGCCGACTTAGTGCTTAGTGCAGATAAAGTCGTCAGAGTGGGCGATTTTAACATTCATGTAGATGCTGACAGTAACTCCCTCAACACAGCATTTACTTCATTATTACATTCAATTGGTTTCTCTCAAATTGTAAATGAACCCACTCACTGTTTTAGTCACACCCTAAACCTTGTCCTTGCATACGGTATTGAAATTGATAAACTAACAGTATTTCCCCATAATTCTGTTCTCTCTGACCATTTTCTTATAACATTTGAATTTAGTTTATTGGACTACACAGCAGCTAGAAAGAAGTTTTGCTTCAGTAGGTGTTTATCTGAAAACACTGTGAACAAATTTAAGGAAATGATCCCTTCATCATTTACCTCAACACGTACCGATATAACTGAGAGTAGCCTCATTAACTGTACTCCTGCACAAGTTGATTACCTTACTGATAATTATGCAGCATCTTTACGTTCCATACTTGATAGTGTTGCCCCTCTAAAAAAGAAGGCAGTAATTCTGGACAGGCGATCTCCATGGTATAGCTCGCAAACCCGGAATTTAAAGCAGGCGTCACGAAGACTAGAAAGGAAGTGGCGTTTCTCTCATTCACAAGAATCACGCCTAGCCTGGAAAAAGAGTTTATACTTATACAAATTAGCACTCCGTAAAGCCAGAACAGCTTATTATTCATCACTAATAGAGGAAAACAAGAACAACCCCCGGTTTCTTTTCAGCACTGTAGCCAGGCTGACTAAGAACCATAGTTCAGTTGAGACTAGTATCCCCTCAACGCTATGTAGCAATGACTTCATGACCCACTTCACAAATAAAATCATAGCTATTAGAAATAAAATTCACCAGACCCTCCCCACAAATACAACAGAATTAGAATCATCAGTAAGTCCTCAGTCCCTTTTAGACTGCTTTGTGCCCATAGACCTTGCTGAATTAACTTCAACTATTATGGCATCTAAACCAACAACATGTCTGCTAGACCCTATTCCAGTTAGACTGCTCAAAGATGCTCTACCCTTATTAGACACGTTCATATTAGATATCATTAATCTATCCTTACAAACAGGATATGTACCAAAGGCCTATAAGGTAGCTGTAATCAAACCTCTACTTAAAAAACCTTGTCTGGATCCAGGTGTTTAGCCAATTACAGACCAATATCCAATCTCCCCTTTATTTCTAAAATACTTGAAAAAGTAGTTGCAAAGCAATTATGTGACCAACTGCGCAGAAACGACTTGTTTGAAGAATTTCAGTCAGGATTTAGAGTTCATCATAGCACAGAAACCTCACTAATTAAAGTCACCAACAATCTTCTTTTGGCTACAGATAATGGACTTGTCTCTATACTAGTTCGGTTAGATCTTAGTGCTGCATTTGACACCATTGATCTCAATATTTTATTAACATTATTAGAAAAAAAATTGAAAACACAAATTTTTTTTGCTACGCTGATGACACGCAGTTATATCTATCTATGAAACTGTCAGTGTTTTGTTCTTTGGACCCAGAAGTACAGGACACAGGAGGAGGATTTTGAAAGTTTATTGATATTAGAGCAGAATGAATACAGGAAACCAGGGGATGGTGAGTCTGTTGAGAGACCAGATGGCTGGGAGAACCACGAGAGGCAGGATGGGGAATGACCAGGTGGGTAGAGGAGAGCAGGCTACAAGCGACAAGGATAAGCAGGCAGATTGAACAGACAGTAGACAGGTTAGGGAACTATCAGGTGGGTAGAGGAGAGCAAACCAAACATGAAATTCACTGTGGCAAAAAAACTCTCTGGCAAAAATTAATCACTGTACACACTCACTGAATTTCTTAACTTAAAACACGCCTGGTTCTCCTTCGTCTCTCCTCCATCTCCCCGCCCCTCTCCCTCTCCTCGTCACTTGCTGCCAACACGTAGTTCTGACGGGCAACAGAATGAACAAAACAATGGACAGATCTTAAACTAAAGGCACAATTAAGTTTTGCCTATTTTCAAACAGATTATGAACTGTACAGACATATAGTAACTACCACACAAAGTGTGGTCAGTAATGGTAATGACGTAGTTGGTAACCTGCAGAACCAATACAGAAAAACAATTTGAACACTATTGAAATATTTTCACCGCAGCAGCAGCACGGGACACATCATCGAGCTTCATCTTTGTGAATAAGGCTAAGAACTGGATGGAGGCTCAACGGTACTGCAGACAGACCTATACTGACTTGGCCAGTGTGAGGAATCCAACTGAGAATGAACAGATGAGGAAGAAGACTGTGTTCACATACACCTGGATTGGCCTCTACAGAGACTCCTGGAAGTGGTCCAATGGGAGCCCACTCTCAGTCAGTAACTGGGAACCTGGAGCACCAACTGGTACTTTGACAAATGCTTGTGTGGCTTCACATTTAGGCAAATGGACAAACACTGGCTGTGGCTCCCAACTCAGCTTTACATGTTTTGTGGGTGAGTTGAATTAGTGCATTTTTGTATTTGTTTTATTTGCGCTCCATGAAAAGTTAAAATATTAACTTTGTAATAAAACAGAACCTGCAGTGAGGAAGGTGGTGGTACAGGTGGTACTGGAGAAAAGTGACTCCTCTGTGGACATGGAGGAGCTGAAAGAAGACCTCTTACAGAAGGTAATGATCAGAACGGTATTGCATGACCACTTGATCTTGGTTTTGATAGAACAGTAGTTAGCTGTGTATTATCCAAAGCTACTGACATTTAAGAGGTAGTAGGAAATGTCTACATGGTTTGACATTCTTTTTACAGTATGTCGCTGAGTACCATTTTACCAGGTGTCGTTAGAATAATGTGCTGCGTTCACTCTTCAACTGGACCCCAGTCGTCTACTGTTGTAAAAGAACATACAATAAACAGTCCATGGATGATGTGTAAAAGAAGCTGTATCAGTGTTCACAGCATTAGTAGAATAACTGATGATATTTCACCTTCATTAGTTTCTCTCCATAAAAGGTTAATACAGGTTGTGTTATGATGACCTTACCTGTGAGTAACTGTACAGTGCACTGAGTAACAGAATTGAATAGTTGGGATGTTGATGGTGCAATTTCTTCAATGTCTGTCTAACTGGAGACTTCTTATATACCATATGACGGCAGCTCTCTCTCTCAGCTCCTACACAAACACACACTCACAGCAAATATAAGTCAGAGTATAAAAAGCCAAAAATTATATTTTTTATTTAAAACCCCTGTGAAACAAGCATACATGTAAAATAAAGTCAGCCCATTGTAAAGTGAGTGAAGCGCCCAGGGAGCGAGTGAAGGGGCCTGAGGATAGGAGTGATGTGCTGATGCTAGCAGCACTGTTTGTATGTAATCTGGATTAACTATGGACAAGCTGTGATTAATCACAATTTAAAACTTTGAATGATTAACAGCTCTACTTAAAATCCTTCTCCTTACGAAGCCATCAATGCTCAACCTCCATCATATCTTTAGGACCAAACAAACCTCTTCAATACCAAGGTGCAGTTTAAGTTGTGGTTTCTAGAATTTCAAAAAAGACAATAAGAGACTTTAGCTATCAGGCTCCTTGAAACCAGCTCCAAGTTCAAATTTATGAAGCAGACACACTTTCTACTTTTAAGACTAGGCTTTTGTCCTGCATGAACTCAGAGTGATGAAAGTCCATTTCTTATTGTACAATAACATAGAGGTTACAGTATGTATCTGACAGGATGAAACTGATTTAGCTAAAAAAAAAAAAAAAGCAAAAAACCAACACGCAGAAAGGAAAAAAGCAGAAGAGAGCAAAAAAGTGGGCCTCTCCCCAAATGAAACAGCATGTGAGAAAGCACATACCCAAGTCAAATGGCAGATTGGCATTGTCCAGTGGGACTACCAGATGTGGTTTTTGTGAAGCGCAGTGGGTGGGGGGATTGTAGACCTGGATGAGGCAGTTCAGGTAGGCAGATGCTTTTGAGATGAGTACTAAGGTAAGAGCTTTGAAGCTGATGAAACCAGTGCAGAGAGCTAAAGAGTGGCATGATGTGTTCTTTTCGACTCTGGCTCTAACTTTGGAGGGATGTGACTGTGCATGTTGGTAACCCCATGAGCAAGGCATTGCAGAAATCAGTAGTAGCTGCACAACGCAGCGTTGGGCTGCATATTAAGCGAGGTAGGGTCTGATATCCTGAGTCATTGATGATGAAGTTAATGGGACAAACCCTAAAGAATTATGTGGAATTATCTGGGGGAAAGGACAGGAAGAGCTGGGTGCTGTCAGTAGCAATAATTGATTAAAGACTGTTTGTTCCAGAGACAGGTCTGTCTGCTCAAGGAGGACTGTTGGGAGTCTCAATACACCTGCAGAGACTTTAATTTATTTTGTGAATTGACCTGAGTTGATTTTGTTGTGAATTGGTGCTTTACAAATCAAATTTAATTTAAATATCAGAAACAACTTCCACTGAGTTAAATTTCCCATGTCGATTCAATAAATATGTTAGTGAACATTCACTTTCATGTTAGTGGCACATGTAAAAGCAACAACATCTCCTGCCTTGACTCCCTTAATCAAACTCACACCTGCCAACTTCTTAGATCCACTGATCTAAGATTCCATTGACTCAGCTAAACATAGTTACTGTTGCATTCACCACAATATCAGAACTTTTCCATTATTAGGACTTAGTGTGGTCTCTCTGTCCACAGATGTAAATGAGCCCAGCTATGACACTATATGAAGTGTCACTAAATAAATCATGTTTTGTGTTGATACATTTAGATAACAGAGATGACAAGAACTGTAATTGTGTGTTCGCTCATAATATTTGTGTAAGGAAATGCTACTTAAATACAAATAAAATATTTAAATCGGGACATTGCCATGCACATGTAAATGTGCTTCAACTGCAACTGTAACTTTATTTGTTAAGCCCTTTAAAACAACAAGGTTGAACTAAGTGCTGTACAAGTTAATGCATAAAATATTCAAATAAAACAAGATAAAAGAATTAAATAAAACCCAACAATTTAACAATAAATAAATAAATAACACAAATAAAAAAATGTCAACAACTCAAACTGCATCAAAAGCCAGTGAAAACAAATGGGTCTTAAGAAATGATTTAAAAACAGGCAAGGAGGAGGCCTGTCTGATGTGCAAGGGCAGCTCGTTCTGCCATCGCAAAAGCTCTGTCCCCTCTGAGCTACCGTTTAGTTTTTGGTACACTCAGGAGCAGCAGGTCGGCTGGTGTGACCCACAGGCCCAGGTGGTGTTCGTACAAACTTTACATTATATTGTGGACTTGAACAGTTGGTGGAGTGCTTTGTCCACAAAACAGAAGGTTGGTGAATTGTCAACACCTCTACCCACTCATTTGATCTACTGATTTAAACTGAACAAACCAACAGACCAACATTTTCAGTTGTCATCTTGAGTAACAATGTGCTGTCCTCACAAGACGTGTCCTATGTGTAGCTAGACAGCCAGCTAACAGAAAAAAGGGGCCCCATACAAGGCTCGCTTTTTTTGTTTTTACTGGAGTTTCTTATGTTATGCATTAACCTTTCTGACTCTATTGCATTGTTGATTTTTCTTTTTGTAACTTGTGTACATGTATTATAATTTGTCAGCTGGGCTACAGCGCCACCTGTTGTAAAATGAACAAAATGACTCAAAATGATTCTTTCAGTTTACTGTTCCGAGACTTAAAAATCTGAGTCAGTGAAAAGAATTGAATTTTCCATTTCTAGTAAAACTAGCTAACTTTACGAAAGGAGTAAATGCGTCAGATAAAAAATACGTCCTTAAACAAGGAGCGGTGAGAACGCTCACTCTGACAAGTTTTTAGAACCAATACGTTTTAAACAGCCATGTTCACTGGCCTATTCTTATTGTTTTACTTATTGTTACGCCCCTGGTCTAGGGGAACCCAGGCGTAACAATGTGCTCCCCCACTCTTCCCATTCCCAAGGAAAAACCAGTGACCAAATGTTCCATATTTAAGTGGTAGCAATTATCTTCAGGTGTGAGCAGTGCCCATAACAACAAACAAAACTCCAACAAGTGTTCCCTTATCAAACAAAAATATGAACATAAAGACAGGACATCTAACCAAAAAAGGAGAAAATAAGAGAACATTTAAAAGGGCTTCTCACTCCTACTATTGCTACCCGGTGCTCAATATTTACAGTGGACTATATACAAAGTTATTTAAACACTAACATACACAACTAACAACATAAGGCTACGGTTCCTCACAAAGACCCAAAAAAACCAAATGCTGCGTTCGTTGGGAGTGGCAGAGGTGGAGAGAGAGAGGGCTGCCGACATCTGGTATATATGAAGTCTCCAGCGCCATCTTATCCAATCAGTGGAGACTACAATTCAAATTGGCCAATCCAGGGACATCACCTGTAGCCTCAGACACACCCATACACACCGAGACACACCCACATCCACACCCACACAAAGTCTACAATCCTGTAGACTTATTTATGTTTTTAGCCGAAAGGCATCACAAACAATAATTCCCCATCCTCTGTTTGTATTTTCCAGTTTAACCAGATACTGAAGGAGCATGGAGTGGAAGATGTCAGACTTAGTTGGGTGGAACATCCTGATGGAAAAATCTTCCAGAAGAGAGAAACAGAGAAAAAAGTAGAGGATGCTGCAGGTGATACTGAGCAAACTGTGTCTGATTGTACTGATTTATGCAACATCGTGTTATAATTGTAGTGTTATTCAAGTTTGCTAATAGCAAATCAGCTTCGTAGTCGCCACTATCATTGAAATGTGCCCAGATGCTGCTTCCTTTTCTGTCATTTCCTCACTTTTTCCAGACGCGCTTGAATTTATTTGGCTCCCCCGTCTCTTCCTCTGTGTACCTGGCCTGTACCACTACACTCGCTGTTTTAGGAGAGTCTACCTCCCTTCTTTCACCTAATGGTATGATCCTAGTCTGTCCTCGGACGTGATTGGCCGCATGGTTTGTCCATCAAAATAAAGTCTGCGTGGATTTTCAGCAGAGCTGAGCCGTAGCGGCTGAAGACTCTAGAGATGGAAAATACACAAAATGCAACAAGCAATTCAAACCATGTGAAAACCTAGTAAAGCAAAAATTACTCGGTAGCTGTCGGGTGACACATGAACGAAAGAGCGACCTGAGAACGAGGGTACTGCTGGTCACACAGCCTGAGATGTGAACAATGAACGAGTACAATTAACGAAACTGTGCAGCCTCAGCTTTTACGTGACAGCTGGTAGACTTTTTGAAAATTAGTGAGACATTTAAAGCAAAAAGTTTAAAGTTCCCTAAAATCTTTACATGGTGTATTTATTGTGTCCAAAACGTAATAATAACAACAACAATAATAATCATAATCATATAATAATAATTATTATTATTATTGGTGTTACTGTTGTCATTATATTATTATATTTGCTGTTATTAATATTATTATATTTTATTACATAATAACAAAATAAAAACCACACACATCTACAAGAATCAAAGACCACTAATTAATTATGATTCCATGAATAAATAATGTATGTCGGATGTCAGGTGAAAAATAAATGAACGTCAGACATCATTAATTTCCTTGTTTGTCAGTCAACAGCCCCATAGCTGAGCTACAGCTGTCATGTGACAAATGAACGAAAGAACAATCCGTAAAGATCCGTAAGATGCGGATGAACGACTCGTGAAAGAACTGTGGTACTTGCTTTTCGCCACGGAGCGGCCTGCTAGTCACAGGACAAATGAACGAAACAACGATCCGTAAAGATCCTTAAAGATCCGGAAGAACGACTCATGAAAGAACTGTAGTGCTTGCTGTTCGCCACGGAGCAGCCTGGCTGTCACGTGACAAAAGAACGAGGACCCGAGGACGGCCACACAGCTCAGTGAGTCATGAACGAATCATTTCTGTTTCCTGTCCTGCTGATTGAGCTTATGCAGCTGCTGCTATGTAGTGAGAAAAGGCAGGAAAATGAACGAATCAGTCACTGAGAGGACTCATTACTCCCAAGTCACATGCAAGATTCATTCACATCAAACGAATCACTCACGAACGATACATCACTAGAAGACTTGGCTTTTCCCGACAGGAGTCGGCTCTTCTCGTTCGTACAAAACATCGGCTCGTTGGCAAAGGAAATGTCACTCTGAGTGAATGAAGACAGGGAGAAAGAAGAAATCCGTTAATCTGAGAAATCAAATGCACTTTTCTGATCGTTCTAAAACACAAACAATCATGGTCACATGTCTGTACAACCCACCAGGGAACACAACGGAAGTGCACATTTCCCTGTCTGCTCCACCCTGGCTTCGTTCTATAGATGTGTGTCTGCCCAACCTGAAACTGGATTTATGTCATGTTTAAAATGCTGAGCAGTGACATTGGGTCAAAAAAAAATATGATTTTGTGCTGTTAAGTCAAATCCACCAATAAGGGAATATAAATTATATTGACGGAAGGTATAAGTTTGAGGCTGGCAAGTTCCAGTTTTATGCACTATCCAGTTATAGAGGTTTGCTGGTTGCATGGTAAGCTGTGCATGCGCAGATTGGCAAGCATGTTTCACTCACTGGATATGGATGGATTAAGGAAAAAGAGAAAAAATATTATTATTGCAAAAACATTCAGATTATGTTGGATCTATTATTTTAAAAAAAATCTCCAACAAGTGGGCCAAAAAAAAAGTCTGTTAACTGTTGCTGTAAGAGACCCAGTCTGTAAAAGTAAATATTTATCTAAAGATTGTCAGGGACCCAGGTCATGGGTACCCCCAAAAAAGAAAGTTGACTTACTCGTTGTTCTTGAAAATCTTTTACCCCTAAACTAAAAGGCTTCATCAGATCTGTACAACTGGCTCAGCGGAAACAGTGGAGTCATCAAGTCAACACTTTAGTGCTCTTCAGGGGGTTGTGCTGTCCAACCCACTTCAGCGTGTTGTGGAGTAACCTACAGCTACTGTGAGTCTGTGGTGTCGTAGGCCACCTCCTCTGTTGAAAGAGGTTGTTTCAGTCTGAAGAAAATGTCTTAATATCAAAGCACAGTGTTTACATGTAAATATAGGTAGTACTTCCTGTGAGTCATGAAGTATAAATAGGTAACATGACATTTCTATGGCTGTGATAGAAACCATAATTTTTTTGATAATATTTTGGTTTACTTTGTTTCTCACAACTGAGTTTGTACATTATAGATTACAGTTTTACTGTACAGCATACAATTGAAAATGCAATACGGCTAATATTAGTATGTATTTATTGAGAAAACATGTTTATTTATGATGCACTGCAAATCTGTTTATTGTTTTATCTAAGTTGTTGTAATATAAACTCTTTTTCATAATCATTCTGCTGAACTAGAGATGCTGAATTTCTGAAATACCTTCTTCTAGGCCTGGATGTACCACTGATACATTTTTTAACACTGATAGTTGATTGACAGATCATTACAGCTCACTGTGTGTGTGTGTGTGTGTGTGTGTGTGTGTGTGTGTGTGTGTGTGTGTGTGTGTGTGTGTGTGTGTGTGAGGCAGAGTGCTCTCAAATGAAAGTGTATCACAGACCAAAAATAACATTTTATCCCATAACTATTTTGGTACAAACATTTAGCTGAGAAACATTTTCCTACTTACCAACAGAACATCCACCCACACTTGATGCAGGGTGGGTACACAGCTGGAACTATTAATAACAACAACTTCCTCCTTCCTTAACAAAGCAGTGGCCACCTTGGGTTGACAACTTCAAAGCAGAGACAGATTTTGTCCTTTCGAGGAAAAAAAGACAGTCAGTACTTATATAGTGACCAGTAGATGGCAGCAGATGTTCGTTTGTGTGTCTGTAGGTGACACCAGCCAAAACCATTAAGACTCAGAAACACACGTCCAAGTTCATTTTCCTACTTTTTAAATTTCCATTTTTGCAGGTCAGTAACAGAGCAGTGAGACATAAAAAGCAGGGAACGTTTAGGTTTTTCTTTTACCAAAATGGAATCAATGAAATATAAATGAATAGGAGGGATGTTGGCTGGGCATGCCTGTGAGTTAAAACAAGTTAAAGTGGCTCTACATTTTGTTTCTTTGACTGAGCTCCTCATTTCGAACATCCATCTTAATGGGTGTGTTTAAAAAAGACATGAAGGCTCATGACTCTTTGCCTTTTATCACCTTAGAAATATTACTTGTTGATATTTATGATGTGGTGACAATCACATTTTACAAAACTTTTTATGCAAATATTTGCCCAGTAAATAAAATACACTGTAATTGCACATTGTGTATCACTGCAGTGATGCATTGCACAGTCTGATGGCTGTGGGGAGGAATGAGCGACGGTAGCTCCTTCCTGCACTGGGGCTGTAACAGTCTTGTGCTGAAGGAGCTGCTCAGACCCTCCACAGTGTGGTGTAGGGCGTGGGAGGGGTCATCCATGATGGATGCTAGTTTGGCCAGCATCCGCCAAATTCTCTAATGAATCCAGTGTGCAGCCCAGGACAGAGCCGACTCTCCTAACCAGCTTGTTAAGTCTCTTCCTGTCTCTGTCCGTACTGCTCCCAGCCCAGCACACAAAAGCATAGAGGACTGCTGAGGCCACCACAGTGTTGTAGAATGTCCGTAACAGCTCCCTGCACACACCAAAGGACCTCAGTCTCCTCAGCAGGTGGAGGCGACTCTTGCCCTACAAGACAGTCTGTGTTGTTTGTCCAGTCCAGTTTTTTGTTTAGGTGAACGCCCAGGTATTTAAAGTCCACAGTCTCAATGTCTGAGCCCTGGATGCTCACCGGTGTGTGTGGTGGAGGGTTCCTTCTGAAGTCAACCAGTAACTCCTTTGTCTTACTCGTGTTCAGGAACAAATAATTGTTCTCACACCAGTCACAAGTCCCAAGTAAGAGATGACACCCCCTGTATTCCTGCTCATTCTCCCCCAGTATACAGCCAACAATGGCAGTGTCATCGGAGAACGTCTGCAGGGGACAGACGTGGGAGTTGTACTTGAAGTCTGATGTGTACATGTAAACGGAAAAGGGGAGAGCACCGTCCCTTGATGTGCCCCTGTGTTGTAGACTACCACATCCAACACAGTGTTGGCCTGTGTGTGAGGTAGTTGTTGGTTCAAGCAGCTAGATGTTGGTCCACGCCTGCTTGGAGGGAGCTCCAGTGATGGCTGGATGGTGCTGAAAGAACATGACCCTCACAGTACTCCCAGGGTACTGCAGGGCTCACTGCTGCAGGTACATGATAGCGTCATCTACCCTGATGCCAGATTGATAGTCAAACTGCATAGGGTCCAGTGCTGAGCTTACCTGAGTGCGGAGGTAGCCGAGGACAACGCTCTCCATAGCCTTCATCAAGTGGGAGGTTATGATGACGGGTCTGTAGTGGGTCGGCTCCTAGGGATGTGATAATATCGGAACTGGAACCAGACCGGACGTCTTCCAAATAGGGACAAAACAACCTCACAGAGCTGGTCTGCACACTCCCTGGAGCTGATGTGATCAGGGCCTGTGGCCTTCCTGTCCTTAGTCTTCCTTAGCTCTCTCCTAACCTAGTCCACAGTGAGGTAGAAGAGGCGAGCTGACGACCATCCCCACCCTCACCGTGGCCAGAGATGTGTTGCGGTCCTCCCCACGCATCACAGATGTTGTTTTGCTCCAGACGATGCTCCAGCCTATGCTCACAATATTTTCATATATACAAATAACTCAGATCACAATAAAATTAATTTAAACATTATTTAAAGGTCAAACATTTTTAAAATCCTTGTAGGCATTTTAAATGGAGATTTCTTATAACCTTCCCTTTGATCATTACACATCACATTAAGCCTTTTTGAAGAAAGAGACAGAGGGTTTGTACTCACTAATCCATCCTGTTCATATCTTAATACAGGGAATGACTTGAACAAAAACGCACTGCACTGAGCTTCAGAGCTATAAGACACAAAAACGTAAGACGAAGTGACCCACGACTTACAGAATATAGTCATTGTTTTAAATTGCATCATGTAATGTTATAAATTGTCAAAGTTTAAATTCAATTAAATTCAACTTTATTTATATAGCGCCAATTTACAACAAGGTCATCTCAGGGCACTATACATAATAAAGTCAAGACTATACAAACATTTAGAGAAAACCCAACAAATCCCCCTTGAGCAGCTATAGGCAACAGTGGAGAGGAAAAACTCCCTTTACTGTAAGAAACCTCCAGCAGAACCAGGCTCAGGGTGGACGACCATCCGCCTTGACCGGTTGGGCTGAGTAGGAAGTGGAGAGAGAAAAGAACAGAGCAACAAAAGCAACAACAAAACATTGAGCAGGTTAGTAGGACCAGTAACTGCACACTGGAGGACACACGGCGCAAAATCCGGGGACACCTGAAGAGAGGGACAGAGAGAGGGGGACAGAGAGGGAGAGAGACGACTACGGGACAAAGAAGACACAGAGTTAATGTCATACAGTGGTGACATTATAGATGTGGGGTGAGAGGAGAGAATGAAGAGAAGAGGAAGTGGCACAGTGCAGAGTCCCCCAGCAGTCTAAGCCTATAGCAGCATGACTATAACCAACTATAAGCTTTATGGAAGAGGAGGGTTTTAAGCCTAGTCTTAAAAATAGAGAGGGTGTCTGCTTCCCGAATCTGCACTGGGAGCTGGTTCCACAGGAGAGGAGCTTAATAGCTAATGGCTCTACCTCCCATTCTATTTTTGGAAATTCTGGGAACCACAAGTAGGCCTGCATTTTGGGAACAAAGTGGTCTAGTAGGATGATATGGTAATAGGAGATCTTTAGATATGATGGGGCTTGACCGTTTAAAGCTTTATAGGTAAGAAGAAGGGTTTTAAATTCTATTCTGCATTTAATTGGAAGCCAATGGAGAGATGCTAATGAAGGTGAAATATGATATCTCTTACCAATCCCAGTCAGTAATCTTGCTGCAGCATTTTGGATTAATTGGAGGCTTTTTAGAGAGTTACTGGGGCAGCCTGAAAGTAGAGAATTACAGTAGTCCAATCTAGAAGGAACAAATGCATGAACCAGTTTTTCAGCATCGCTTTGGGACAGGATGCTCCTAATTTTGGCAATGTTTCTTAAGTGGAAGAAGGCTGTTCTAGAGATTTGTTTTATGTGTGAGGTAAATGACAAATCCTGGTCAGAAATGACTCCAAGATTCCTTGCAGTACTACTGGGGGCAAGAGTTATGTCATCTAAAGTAGCAATATGGTTAGAAAACATGTTTCTTAAACTTTTAGGCCCAAATACAATAACTTCAGTTTTATCTGAGTTTAGAAGAAGGAAATTATAAGTCATCCAGTCCCTTTGGTCTTTTAAACATGCTTTTAGTTTGATTAATTTATTTGTTTCATCAGGTTTCATAGATAGATACAACTGCGTGTCATCAGCGTAGCAGTGAAAATTTACACAGTGTTTTCTAATAATGTTGCCAAGGTGAGAAATAAATAGAGTAAATGTAAAGGTTCCATAACTGGATACTGTAACTGTAACTTATTAACACATGAACCTCTAAAAACAGTTAAACAATTTAACTCAAAGACAGAAACTTTATAACCAAAAACTTACAAGGCAGAAACCATAACAAAATACACTCTTAATGAGAAGACTAACACTATAACAGAAAATCACTCTAACAGAGGAGAATAATACTACCAACAGAAACTTACTCTAAACAAGAAGACCAACATACTAGAACTATGAACAGACTCACGACAGTATCAAAGGCTGAAGATCAGGAAAGGAAGGAAGGATTAGGAAGGAGCACTAGAACGGACCATGACACACTAGCAACCCCAAAACTAAATGCAAGGCCTTAAATACAAACATGCAGAGTTGATGATGATGAAGATGAAAGGCAAAAGGTGAGATGAAGATGAAAGGCAAAAGGCAAGTGCAAGGACACACCAAAAAACAAGAGCAGCAAAAACCCAAAACAGGAACAATATACCAACTCAATACATCCAACTCATAACAGTAAAGAGTATTGGTCCTAATACAGAGCCTTGTGGAATTCCATAACTAACTTTTGTGTATGTGGAAGATTCATCATTAACACAAACAAATTGGAATCTATCTGATAGATACGATTTTAACTAATTTAGTGCAGTATAGAGACAAGTCCGTTATCTGAAGCCATAAAATGAACGTTGGTGACTTTAATCAGTGCGGTTTCTGTGCTATGATAAACTCTAAATCCTGACTGAAATTCTTCAAACAACTCATTTCTGCGCAGGTGGTCACATAATTGCTTTACAACTACTTTCAAGTATTTTAGAAATAAAGGGGAGATTGGACATTGGTCTGTAATTGGCTAAGACATCTGGATCCAGACTAGGTTTTTTAAGTAAAAGTTTGATTACAGCTACCTTATAGGCCTTTGGTACATATCCTGTTTGTAAAGATAGATTAATGATATCTAATACGAACGTGTCTAATAAGGGTAGAGGATCTTTGAGCAGTCTAACTGGAATAGGGTCTAGCAGACATGTTGTTGGTTTAGATGCCATAATAGTTGAAGTTAACTCAGCAAGGTCTATGGGCACAAAGCAGTCTAAAAGGGACTGAGGACTTACTGATGATTTTAATGTTGTATTTGTCGGGAGGGTCTGGTGAATTTTATTTCTAATGAGGAGTCTATTTTACTGTAGTACTCTCAACAACAGCTGATACGCAAATTTCTGAAGAAAAAGAACAGCACTATCATTTATTTTCTATCCACACTTATTTCTCTGAAGAGTGAATGTGGGGGTGATTTTGAAAGCATTCTTTCATTCACATGTTTATATGTAAATCTATCGATTTGAAAACAGAATGAAGAGAAGACTAACATGCTTTACTCTTCATGTGAAGGTGGGAGTAATTTGCTCAACTTTACATAATAAATTTAACTGATACAGAGACTATTTTATCAGGTTAGTATGAGCCTGTCTGACATACAAAATGTTTTGATTCTGTGTCTAATTCTGTTATAGAGCAGAAAATATGATAAAACTAACAACAAAGTAAAAATGAATTATTCATTCAGTTCAGCTTTATCTATATAGCACCAATTGACAACAACATCATGTCAAGGCACTTTACATATTAACGTAATTTAGAGAAAAGCCAACAAATCTCCCTTGAGCAGCTATAGGCAACATTGGAGACGGAAGAAACCTCCAGCTGAACCAGGCTCAGGGTGGGCGGCCATCTGCCTTTTGGAATAGGGTCTAGCAGACATGTTGTTGGTTTAGATGCACTGTGAACATCAAATCCTTCTGTCCATTTTGTCTTACTTGGGAATCTCTGGATCAGCTCTAGGCTTTCAGTCTTGTCTAGATGAACCTTCACGATATCCAGCAGAGTTGTATTTCTAACTCTCAGAGCCTCTATCTGTGTTTTGCAGGGCCCAGTTCTTGGTCTTCTTTTTTTCCCTGGGTTTTTTTATCCACTCACATGGCTTTTCCTATCATCACTTTACTGGCACATAGCTCTTCATGTTCTTTCCACTGAATAACCGGCCTCATCACATTGCATGTCATCGGCGTAGCAGTGAAAATTTGTGTTTTCTAGTGTTTTCTAATAATGTTGCCAAGAGGAGACATATATGGAGTAAAGAGTATTGGTCCCAACACAGAGCCCTGTGGAATTCCATAACTAACATTTGTGTATGTGGAAGATTCATCATTAACATGAACAAATTGGAATCTATCTGATAGATACGATTTAAACCAATTTAGGGCTGTCCCTTTAATTCCAATAGCATGTTCTAGTCTCTGTAATAATATTCTGTGATCAGTGGTGTCAAATGCAGCACTAAGATCTAGCAGAACTAGTATAGAGACAAGTCCATTATCTGAAGCCAGAAGAAGATCTCTTCAAGTTTTCCCAGCCTGACCTTCAATAACACACAACATCAGCATCAACATATGCAGATATCCTCCACACTCACCACCAAGCTGGAGGACCTAGGACTTGGGCTAACACTATGTCAGTGGATCATCAGCTTTCTGACAGACAGAACACAAACAGTATGGATGGGCAAACATGTCTCACGCTCCCTCCCCCTTGGCACGGGAGCCCCCCAGGGCTGCGTTCTGAGCCCACTGCTGTACAGAAACGACTGTGTAGACATGGTTGTGGTGGGCCTGATCAGTGACAACTACGAAAAGGCCTACCTAAAGGGGATTAAACCCCGGGACACATGGTGCCAGGACAACAATCTGCTCCTAAACATCAGCAAGATAAAAGAGTTGATAGTGGACGTCAGCTCGAAGCAGGAGAGAAGTAACTACCAGGCACTTTTAATCAATGGGAGCCCTGTGGAGAGAGTGGACAATTTCAGGTATCTAGGTGTCCATTTCTCTCAGGACCTCTTCTGCTCCTGTCATATCAACACTGTGGTGAAGAAGGCCTGACAGCGTCTTTACCATCTGAAGGACTTCAAAATGCCCTCGCTGGTGCTAAGAACTTTCACCACCTGCACCACTGAGAGCCTCCTGACAGGAAGGATCACAGACTGGTTCGGGAACAGCACCACCCGCATGGAACTCCCTGATTTAGAGACTATCTACAGCAAGCAGTGCTGAACCAGTGAAAGACCTCAACCCTCCCAACAATGGACTCTTTTTTCTGCTGTGGTCAGAAAAGCTCTTCCGCTGCTTGAAGGCAAATACACAGAGGATGAGCTTCTTCATGCAGGAAATTCGGGCCCTCAGTCAGAAAATCTAAACTGGACTACACTGCACTTTAACTGGTCTCAACATGAACTGACATTTACACACTTACTGCTATAAACTGCATGATTTTTGCTGCCATGTGTAACTTAAAGACTGAATAACTTAGATCACATGCACACTAGCATTATACAGTAAATATTCCCATTGACATAACTTTATGTTCACCTTATCCTCTGACAACACCCTCAATTTGTTATTCTACTCCATTGTTGTATATTTCTTTTGCTGTATTACTCGTTATATATTGTACTTAATTTTCTGTATATTTCATTCCATTACTGTAGATTTCAGTTCCATTTTTTCTATATTTCATTTTTATTTATTGTATATCTTACTCATGTGAAATTTGAATTGGAAATTATATATTTATGTATAGGTGCATATATAGCCCAGGCCATAGGTGTGAGACAATTACACATATTTATTTTTCAGACTCAAAGCCTCAGCACAATATATATATAATTAAATTGTCAATTCTCGTTTCTTTAAAGCTTTATGCTTTGCAGATTGTCACATACTACAGGAAATGTATGTCTTGGAAACAGGAGAACTGGGCAGCATAATGATCTGGTTTAACAACATCTTCTGAACAGCCAGTCATGTGGAGTGTTGGAAAGTATCACCATTTACCTACCAAAAATGGACAAGGACATCCGGGCAACTGGAGACAGAGATGTGGATGCCTAAGGCTCAGTGGAACGGTAGCTAATCAAAGTACCCCTGCTCGCCTGTGTTCACAATCACAATAAGGTGGAAGATCAAGGACCAATGAAAGAAGGTGTCCTGGACAACCTGTCATTGTTCTAAGTATGAGTAACAAAAAGTGTAGAACTGTCCGAATAGGTATGGTCTGGAACTGGAATTTATAAAGACATGTTATTGCACATTATTGCCAATAACTATGAACAACATTACTAATTATTTCATAATGAATTTACAGATCAGTTCACTTCTAACAAGCTAACAATGATAATAACCAAACAAATAAAATGATAAAAAAGACAATATATGAAAGTATAATCTATAAAACAATCACTTAACAAAGTGATAAACTGCATTGTTAAGCAAAAATATGAAAAATATTTAAAATAATTAAAACAGTTGGTTTTTTTATGCCAGTGATATACTGGTGGATAAAGCATGTAAAGTGGGGCCTTGTAGCATATTATTTTTCCCACTTATCAACTGATCAGAAATGTAAAAACCCGAGAGCAGCAGGTTAAAAATCTCAAAGTACTTTCTTTAACTGATTTATGTTGTGATGATTTTCAGATAATATTTAAAAATCTAAAAGGCTCCAAACAGTTGAGCACACCGCAGTGTTACCACACGTATGTACCAGCTCTGTTACAGGGTCTTTGTCTGAACATTTGTACTGGACATTTATTTTAAAATATTTTATTGATATACTCGTCACAGATGTGATCTATGTCCACATTAAAGTAAAAAAGATCAGCTGGTTCAAGCTCTGTGGCTCCATGCAATGAAAACAAAAACATGGATGACACTGGACTACAATGATTCCCACAAAGCAACTGGACAGATCTGTTGCTTTCTTGCCCTTTTCTCTCTCTCCACTTTCCACTCAGCCCCACAGGTCAAGGCAGATGGCCGCCCACCCTGAGCCTGGTTCTGCTGGAGGTTTCTTCCGTTAAAGGGAGTTTTTCCTCTCCACCTTGCCTATAGCTGCTCAAGGGGGATTTGTTGGCTTTTCCCTAAATTACTTTATGATGTAAAGAGCCTTGAGATGACTTTGAATTGGCGACATATAAATAAAGTTGTATTGAATTCAATTGAATTTCCCAGGTTGTATCACAGGATCATTCAGAGCCACATAATTAGATAATCCAATATGTAACCACCTGACGTGACTTGCAATCAGACAATGACAATGGCTGGATTATCTGCTCACAGTGTGAACGAACTGAGGGTGCTGTGGAAAAACTGAACTGCATTCTGCCGTGGAACTGAACTTTGCTGGTGACCACATTTACAGGACAATCAAGGTCTGAGCTCAAATATAATAAACAATCAGTTGTGTTTCTGTCTTTTGTCATACTAAATCTGATGTGTAGTTTTTTGTTATCTGGACATTATTACCCTATTGTTTGTATAGGTGACTGACAGCACTTTCCTATGGGCAATCTCATTCCAAATTCATAGCCTCAAGGGACAGGTCTCATTTAGCTTCTCAGTGTTTTTCTTCTCAAACATCTTTCCATCAGACCGTTTCACCCAGGTCAGTCTGACATAGTCATCCAGGCTTCGGTCCTTCAGTGTCTGACTAAACTGGGAGACACAAACGTAGGAGGACACTTTAGATTGTCATAGTTCAGACAATCACTGTGACTATTGGAAATAGTTTGATTACAGTGTTCAGCATGTGGCACCAACTTTTACTATAATTCAAATGATTATTGTTAATGTAAATCCTTATTTGCTTAGACTGGAGCTCACAAACATGGACATCCTGAATCAAGATCTGTCTTTAAAGGTAAATATATATATTGGAATATGTTTTTTAACTATTTCTATAAGAGCAAAATATGTAACTCAGACTTATGGAGATTTAAATGTTTATAATGATTTTGTAAAAATAACTCAATAAAGGTTAAAGATAGGTAAATACAGCAGCCAAAAAATGGTCCGTTGTTAAAAAATTTCTTTATGACAATGAAACTCTAAAAACAGGTATTTTTGTTGAACCACAAGTGAAAGCATAAGTGAAGGAATCTACTGGAAACAGATCATGTGCTCCCTGAAGTCTTGGTCCCTTCGGAGGGCCTGTTTGGAATTCTTTGAAATGCTTCGTGAAAAGTCAAACAAGTACTAACAGACAAAACAACTACAGACACTAAGATACACAATCGACCACAATGAGAAGCAAATGGATCCAGACAAACAAATTGGTGGCAAGTGCATTCAAAATATAAAGGATGCAAAACAGTGAGCAATACAAAGTGACCAACAACCCCTGAGTCTGGGTGTCTGCCCGAGGCCGGTAAGGAAAATTCTTTTTTATGTATGTGAGCCTGGCATGGCACAGTACACTGTGAGTTTTTGTTGATGCACAGCTCAGATATGCTGAAAACAAAGAGGTTGGGTGAAAGGTAACTCTTGACACAATGTCCAGTGATTATGTGTGAAGCAAATTTAGGTGTGTGGACTGGTGACCTGTCCACAGTGTACCATGCCACCAGTGGCTGGGATAGACTCCAACACCCCTAAGACCACAAAAAGAATAGATGGACACATAACCTGAATGATATTATAGGTTTGTTTGGAACAGTTTTATTGAAAAGATTTAAAAATCATGCAGCCCACTGTGTCAGTGTTTCCTGTGCGGTTGGTTGTCTCACTAACATCTGTGTTTCAATACTGATTTGAGAATACGTTGTGTGTATCCTGCGTGTATCCTGTCCTAATATTGATGTTTTTCTCTTCTGTACTGTTAGAGATTTATGTTGCGTGTCAACAAGAATCCACATCTGAAAAGACCTGCGCTGGTTTTACTTTGCATTACAGATGGAAAGAGGACGCTTTGTAAGCTCATTACATTCCAATTAGCAAGTTCAGAAGCCAATGATTTGCTAAATGTACCAAAGAGATGCAAAACACAAGGACATGCAAAAGATCATAGAAGAAATGCAAAATAAGAACAAACAACTGCTAGATCTGTATTTGTCCCTTCCATTATGTAGGATAGGTGACAGATGTCTGAGTCCAGAGGCCATTGTGTCATGATCTTATTACCTGGCATTCCCTTACAAACCTTCCTTTTGTGAGAAGATTGTGTGACTGCTTATTACTAGTGTTCCGTGTAGTGTGTAGTTTTTATCAGAGTGAAGTAGTTAAATAATTAAATTAAAATTTATGTTTAAAATGAATTTAAACAGTGTTGTTACACATGGGACAAGGAGCACAAACCCACCAAACTATAACAGCAACATGTCATGATCCAAGCGCAAACTAATAAACCAGATTGTCATTGTTATCTTTGCCTCTCGGACACTGGACTGTTAATTGGACCGTGCTGTGTATTATTTTGAAGTTTCCAGTTAATATTATTATTATTATTATTATTATTGTTGTTGTTGTTTTTGTTGTTGTCATTCCGGATTCTTCCTATAGAGTGTATTTAGTCATAAAAGTTGCTCCCACTCTGTGTTGTTAAAACGTGTGGAGAGGTGTGCTATTACTTTGTGTGCTAATAGCTAATGCAAAATAATTACTATCAATATTTTAACTAATTTTTAAGTGGAATGGAGGTCTATGGGAGTCTTTCATGTCTTTCATGTGTGGAAACACATGCTTCACTTAAGCCCATATGTATAATGTATGTATGTATATTGTTGTGAATATGCTAAAGCAAAAATTTTGTTTGCTCTGACTGTTTAGTCTAACTTAGGTATCTTAGCTGAGCAAGTTCTGGTGGAGTTTCTAGCAGAGACTACAGCCCCCACAACCCCAAACCAGCCTCTTACCCCCCACCTTCAGTGAGTCCTCGTTAGTAGTAGAGAGGTGTAGGGCACAGATGTGATAGTGACAGATTCTTTGTCAACTTCACCTACTGATTAATGTTGTTTATTTTATGTTGATTTAATATTTAATGTAAAGAGCTTAAACTAAATCAGCAGTTCTTAAATAAATCTTCCTTCACGAATGTGATAGTGTCCAGTTCTGCATTAATTAAGCTCTACAAAATATATTACGATGAATGAAGATCGCTACCTTCTGTAAGAGGTCATCTTTCAGATCCTCCATCTCCACAGAGTCAGTTTTCTTCAGTTTCACCTGCACCACTTTCCTGATGATGTGAGCTGTTGAAACAGAATTTTTATATGTTTAACTGCAGCAATTTACAACATGTTTGATGTATGAATTTGTTCACTAAAATTAAGTCCCATTGCCAGATAGAGGTGTAATGTACAGATAAACACTCACCCTCAAAACATAAAAAGAAGAATTGGTAGTTACAGTTGAAGTTATACCATTTGCCATAGTATGCGCCTATACAAGTGGCTGTGGTTGTTGGAACTGGTGCTCCAGGATACCAGTAACTGAATGAGTTCACACTCCCGTCTGACCACTTCCACGAGTTTCTGTGGAGCCCGATCCAGGTGTTTTGGGTCAACATCATTTTCATCTCATCATTCTCTGCCTGGTTCCTCACACTGGCCAAGTCAGTGTAGTTGTCCCTGCAGTAGAGCTGAGCCTCTGTCCAGGTCTTTAGGTCGTTAACAAGGATGAAGTCTGGCGACGTGATCTGTGATCCTGAAAATGTCAGATCACCCACCCAGAACCAACCACATAGAGACGTCATTAGTGACTGAATAGACATTCATCAGCTGGTTTTCCAAACGATTGTGATAAATGGCTCAGTGTCTACCACCTTCAGTCTCAAATAGCTCAATAAATGTGAAATGCGGATTACCGTCACATGAGTCTTAAGATCCTCTGATTATTAGTATTATTTCTTATTTAATGTTTTACTCCGTCTAGTTTCAAAAGGAGGCTGATGTTCTCTAAGTTGTAACACCTTATGTGACTGTACTCATCAGCTTTAGCGTTTTTGGTTTATGATGACGTGTTTGTAGCAAAACCCCTGACGTTCCCGTCAGGTTTCTGTTTGGTGCTATTTAGTGAATGTTAGCATGCTAAGCTAAATGCCAGTGTACACCAGATGCTATCACATTCTGGCACGGCTACAGCAGCCAGAGCAGACAGTGGTGTGACTCTTATCTGTTTCACTCCCTTTACATTTCTGGGGATAAGGGATAAACCTCTCTCCAACTTCTCTGGGAGACAGAAAAATAGTGACAGGTAGGAAGCACATTTTGAAACCTGGGTGAGCATCTATGAAGAAGATGCTGCCAAAATGTAGGAAGATGAATGCAAAAAGTGTCAAATTAAACACGATTCCTTACAGGCGCCATGATGGGATGTCCACTGATGTGATGGTGAATCATTTCAATCTGTGCACTGGATTGATGAGACATTGCTATGTGTGACTTGCCCCGCCACACGCAAACACAGAAAAAGTGCTTTGGTGCCTCTTAATTTATACTTTTGTTTTTTCCCCCCGCAGTGAATGTCATCAGGATGACATAGTCTGTGACAGGGGAACATGTGAACTTTCTAAATTCACATTTTTGGTCATTTTCCTGAATTTTCTCTGTCTCATGCTGTGACTTTTCTTACCTTTGTAGCAAATGAAGGGTAATTTTGAAGTACACAGTTCATCTGCCCATTGGCCGCTGGAGGTCATCAGCACACAGACTTGATAGTTTGCCCCCTCATGGGGTTCACCAGCAGCCCAGTTCCTGAACCCAGCTCCTCCTTTACCGTAGTAGCTCTGGTTTTCCAGAGACCACCTCCATGCTTCAGTGTCAGCATGCAGCCCAATCCACACATAGAGTTGACTGTTTAATGTTGAACCGAGTTTGTCCACTTCTTTCTGATTCTGAATCGTGGCCAGGTCTGTATACTTGGACCTGCAGAACTGCTGAGCGTCAGCCCAGGGTATTCCACTTTTAATGTAGAAGTACGAATGTGAAAAACAGGAAGGTAGAAAACACAGTCCTACGATAATGAGAAACAGACTTAGTTCAAAATGTGCTGTCAGTTTTATCGTATGTCTATCCGTGACAGTAGTGGTGTCTGAATAATAAAATGATTATAATAATAATTTCAGACATAGTGTACTTATACTGACCTGATAAGATCATCGTGAAAACCCCAGTCCCATTCATGATGCACTGTTGCACAGATCACTGGCACATTCAGTTTTCTGTTTCAGATGATTGTTTCCTCTGTGACATTGATAATTTATATCATTCAGTATCAGGCCTGTATTTGAATTATTGATAATTAATATGAGCGGTTATGTAAAAAATTGGGTATTTGAAAAGGCAAAATTGTGGCTGATGCACAAAACTGAATTTGTTTTGTTGGTCACTAAGTAAAATGACAGCAGGACCCTTTTCTAATTAATAAAGGGCTAATAAATTTAATTTGAAATAATTATGATTCTATAAGCAAAGTTGGAAGTGGTTCAGCTCCAACAATGTTTTAGCACAAGCTAAATTTATCTTGTTTAATAAAATTCATTATTTCATCTTTGCTCAGTGAGAATAATACTTTCTAGAGTGCTAATAAAAACACTTCTACTGCAAATGCTTCTCTGAACCATCATTTTTTTTGTTGATAAAGAAATGTTTACCACAAGAATTATTCATTGTCCTCACTGTTCTGCCCAGTCTTACTTTCTGTACAATTTCCTTCCACCTTACTACATCTCCAGCTTGTGTGTTAGTGACGGTAATCACACGTAACAAAGACTTAATAACTGGTTAAACCCCAAGAAGAGACATACTGTCCAGAAAGGTCCAAAATATAGGAAACCTACAACCATCGATTCTTTATTGACCTCATACAACACTGGATTCATTAGTACAGACATTATCTTTGGTTTAAAACCAAACTGAGGTAACTGTAATATTTTCAGAGAGAAAAATTTCTACATAGAATTAATTTATAGGGGACATTTAACTCACTGCTTGATTCATTGTCTCTGAAAGCAAAACACCACAGAGCTCTGACTTTCATCATGATTTTCGGAGTTGTATGAACATGAACAGCTGGTAACTGCATAACATTTAAATACAGATGTTAAACTAAAGCCATTAAAGCCATAAGTCATGTGTTCTTACCTCTTCGTCTCTTCACCTGCTGAGGAACAGCTCTGACTCTTAGTGAAGCTGCATATCTATAAGATCACTGAGTAACACCCTCTTCACCACGTCACTCTTTACCAACAAGGGCCAGAATATTCAAAGAAACAGATTCCTCAGTTTCTTCTGTGTATCTGAGTCACACAGAAGTGTAGACAAAACGTTTGTGTAAATGTGTGAAAGTGAATTTCAATTGCTTGTCAGATAACAAAAGTACTCTCAGTATGTAGGAAGTAGAAAAACTGAATCTACCAGTATGTGGCTGTTACTGTCACACATAAGAGGAACATTTATTTACGCAACTATTAAAACCTATCAGACTTGGAGATGTTCTGACCATGTACTAAGTACAAATCACAGATCATTATTAAAGGACTGAAGGATTGGTATTGGCCAAATTTCTCTACCAACTGAGCTACAGAGAACAAATGAGAGAGGAAATTCACGATTTCCAGAAAATTGTTAATGACCTCCAGGCAAAGCTAACCCTAACCATGTGTATGTGAGCAGCTTATATCTGTGGTAAAAAAAAAAACAAGTTTCATCACCTTATAAGATTTTTGGAGCCACAGTACAACCAGTTACGTGAGACAAAGATTACAGCAAGATATGCAGGTCAGTAGGAACAACAGGAATATCAGCGTAAAGAAACATTCAACACCAGCTTTTCATGTTTAGCCAGAGCTGATGGTGCATTTATGCTTCAAATGACAAACACGGTCTTAGCTTCACTGATTAACAATAATTGTGTGAGAACCTTGAAGGTTAAACTTTAGCCAGTGTCTGTAGACAACTGGTCTTGTTCTTCTAACAACTGCTGCAGCTGTGTTTCACCTAATATTCAAAGGCTACTGATGCCCTTTGTCCGCTCCGTATTTAGTATCATAAGCATTCAGGTAAATTAAGGAACATACAATTAGGTGGCAGCTAAAGTGGCTTCCCATCTGCACAATTATGCAGTCAGTGTCTAAACCAGGCTGGTTGTATTTGTGGCCATTTTCTAAAGTTGTCATGGTTGTCCTCCTGAGCTGTGTTGCCCTGGATACGGTCCCTCCCTTCCTGGTGCTCCTCCCTCTCTCCTCCCCTGCTGCTTTTTCGTTAGTGTAATCCTGCACACCTGTCTTGTCCTTCTTAAGCCCCAGTTACCTGTCTCTCTCTGCCAGAACGTCTGCCAGAACGTCTTCCAGCAACAATAGATTCAGTAACCCTTTCCCTAGTCTTCACCCACCTGATCTGATCCTCCTGTCGCTATCTTATCTGGGTCCACATAAGAACATAATTGTGACAAAAGTGAATTCTTTGGTTCTCTCTTCTGTACATGAACTCCTAAAAGGCCATGTGTATTTCAATAATATTACTAAATTGAAAAATAAAAAAAATCTGTATTTGAAACATGACTCACGCATGTCATCGGTCATTAAACTGGAAAAAACAATTCAAGGAGTGGGTTACTGCAAATGTTGGTCTATTTTTAGCAGTTCAGACAATGAAACAAAACACACAGAGCCACTGAAAACTCTCTGAATGTGCAACCCAGACCACTGTGTTAGCACCGCTCATATCTTGTTTTGGAAACTGCCATGCACTCTTGAGGGGGCAGCAGCCAAAAAGGACACGTCACACAACATTTAAAATCTCTGCACTGGCTTCCTGCAGAAGTGATGCAAATCCAAGTCTCCATCTGCTCTTGCTGATTATCAGGATTTGCTTGCATCTTTCTCTCACAGTGTCACTAGGGCCTAGACTGAATACTACCAAGATCTGCAACACCACGAACACCAGAAAGCTGTTGCAAATCACTGCTGTACCCAGCCTCCACCTCCACCATCCACCTGTCTCAAAGCCAACAAATGTGCCTCCTTCTTCACTAACAAGGTGGCAGCCTTCAGCTCCCAGTTCTCTCCTCCAGATAATGACATCCTCTTACCTACATTTAGTGACGCATCACACTTCACATTTTCAACCCTGTCCGAGGACGACGTATCCACCCTCCTCCTCTCGAGTCGCCCGACCACCTGTTCTCTGGATCCTATCCCCTCCACTGTTCTTCAAGCTGTTGCACCTACACTAATTCCAGCCATCACACAGATCATCAACACTTCTCACACAACAGGCACCTTTCCTACCTCGTTCAAGCAGGCCCAGATTACTCCACTGTTGAAGAAGCCTTCTCTTGATGCCTCCCTTGTGAAGAACTACAGACCAGTCTCTTTTCTCCCATTTCTGGCCAAAACCCTCGAACGAGCAGTCGTCAATCAACTTTCAGACTTTCAGACTCACATATTAATGTGAGCAGCAATTTTTAGTCTTTCCTCTTTTGGACCAAAAACAATTATTGCAGTGTTTAACTGTAGACATTTTTGATGCCTCCACTCATTTATTTGTTTACTACACTTATTCAGTGACTCTAAAGGGCTGTAGTGCTGTCGTGACACTGCTATATGAAGATGCGTGTCGCTTGAACAAGAGAGGGCCAAGTGGTGTGGTGTTACCCTTAAGTAACACCACATGTAATTCTTGTAAAGTCGGAAAGAAAAGACAATCACATGTTGCATAGTTTCTCTTTGTATAGGTCAACATGAACCTGCAGTTTAGTTTTCCTCCACATGCATTCTGGCTGTCTACACTTTCTTTTGGCTTTTACTAATACAGTTTCATCCAAGGCATCTTTTTCTTAGCAGTAATAACTCTTTAATGGTGAGATAGTATGCATAATATTCAATACTTTGGAACTGAAACTATTAATAAATCACTGGCAGAGACTGAAAGTGGAACTGGTGTGGCTGCAAATGCTTCGATGAAGGAAATATATGTATTTTTATTAATATGGTGTTTAGGTAAGCTAGGTTTAACTGTATTGTTCTGTTGGTGATATTAAAGAAGGTTTAGTGGTGATTGGAGCCAATATCTGCCACCACTACTTCAGAAATAATCAGTCCTTTTGAAAAAAATAGGTCTAAAGTATGTCCTTTATTGTGCGTAGAACCTGTAACATGCTGGAGTAATTCAAAATTGGGCAGAGTGCTCAGAAATTTTTTTGCGGTGCCATCTTAAGGATAATCTAAATGTATGTTAAAATCTATATAAAAAACTACAACAGCATGGTCGAAGTCAATGTAAACAACAGAGAGTAATTTAGTGAAACCATTATATAACAGCACATTATATTTTCGCAGCCTATATCCCCTTACCAATAATATTCGACACAAGGCTATAGCATTTTTAAAAAAGTCCTACTTCCCATACAATAATTTTTACACTGGTGGATATTTGGTGGATATTTTTCAATTGAGTGGCTACTCCCCCTCCTTTTCCTCACTGTTCTAGCCTCGCTAATGAAACTAAATTCCAGGGAGATCATTCAATCTCTACGGCTGTATTTTCATTCAACCAAGTTTCAGTTAGACACATAAAAATCAAGATTGTTCTCGGTAATAAAATACTAAATCAATAGCAATTTTCCAGACAAAGACCATATATTTAATAAAGCTAAGTGTAATGTAGTAGAGGTCTTATTGGACATAGTATGTGATGGACATACAATTGGGGTGAAATTAGATGAATTAATTGTACAGTCTGAGCGCACTCTGTTTATCTTAGTACTTCTCAGAACCGGAGTAGCAGATAGTCGTATTTCTCCTAGCAGTCTTTCAGCTATACAACTGGAGATAACACTTTTTAATGGACAGTTAACATTCACATCTATGTAATGATTTGTTAGTTCACTGACATCATTGCAAATCTCCTGGGTAGCTATCTAATTCTGGCATTGTCAGTGGAAATTTAGCTTCAGGTAGAGATGTGCGAGATGTAAACCTGCATGTGGAGCACTGTGCAAAGTATGGCGCAGGTTAGCAGGTAGCACACGACATCCCACAAGGTTTGGGTGGATTCCATCGAACTCAAAGAACGATGGAATGATTCCAGAAAAAGTGTCAATAAACCCAGTGTGCTATGCACTGGAGACAGATGGGAGCCATGTGTGGAGACGGAAATCCTGCTAAAATGTGCAGCTCCATAGGAAAGAGTGGGAATAGGACCAGAAATAAAAACAGACTTCCCACAAGAGCGCAAAAAAGTGGGGGTTCGTTAAAATTATGTTTCGTCAGTTCTGATTGCTGTCGGGTTATATCATTAGTGCCTACGTGGACAATCAATCAGGTGAAGAAGATGGAAGTGTATTCAGCAGTCCTGGGAGCTTATCCGTAATTACAGGTACAGTAGCTCCTGGGAGACAGTGGGTCACAGTGTTGTGAAAACTGTAATTTGTTTTATAAATTCTCCCTCAATTAATGTAGTAGGAGAAAACAAAGGACGTGGAGAGGATGAATGTGTGCTCGCATGACGAGATCGTGCATTAGTTACCACATTTGAAGAGGTGGGGCTTGCCGCGAGGGCAGCATCTGATCTGGTGTGTGATTCATTGTGTAGTCTGGTGGGGGAGCCAGCAGAACCACAGCATCAGGTTCGAGAGAATGGTGTCTTGTGCCTCCAGGGCCAGAAGAAACTCCAGAACATCCGTGCACTGCCTGTTTTAGGATAGTGGGACGTGAAGTGGAGGTTGCAGACCGGGATGAAGATTGTAGCTTAGGCTTCCCGTTTAGCACTATTCACCACCGGTCGAGAGAAACTCACAGAATCATCGGCCTGGTTGTCGGCAAGGGATCACGATCTGGAGAATTTGGAGATACCATATTTTCTGGGTATGCTACGTTCTTCTTCTAGTCTTTAGGGGCTTTGAAACTTTCTCCCTCAAATAAAAAAAAATGTTTTTTTAATCTCCTTAACAATTTTTTTAAAAAAGGTTCAGTCTGAAATTTTACAAGTATAAAGGAGGTGAATAAATTATTATGTTTTTTTTATTTAACATATTTATATAGCACCAAATAATAAAAAAATAATCTCAAGGCACTTTGCATAATAAACTTATAAGACTAAACAAACATTTAGAGGAAACCCAACAAATCCCCCTTGAGCAGCTATAGGGAAAAAAAGGGAAAGGAAAAACTCCCTTTAGCGGAAGAAACCTCCAGCAGAACCAGGCTCAGGGTGGACAGCCATCTGCCTTGACCGGTTGGGCTGAGTGGGAAACATTGTGTAGGTTGGTTGGAAGACACACAGCTCCAAAACCGGGGACACCTGACGACAGGGAAGGAGAGAGGGAGGAAGAAGACACAGAGTTAATGTCATACAGTGGTGACATGGGCTGAGAGGAGGAAGTGTATTTTCAAGGAAACTGCAGGAACTGCAGTGTTTGGTGGCAGAGCAGGCTGGGAAAGTGCAGCTGTAGATGTCGGTGCCGTGCACGGGACTTCTGGATCTCTCCGCCTGTCTGAAACACTTTGGACAACTTTGTCCGTGAATTGTGTAGTGTGAGGCCTGTCAAACACCCACTGTTTGGACCTTTTGTAGAACACTTTATTGAATCATGGTTCTCCTAAAATTTGAACAAAAAGACAAATCAAAAACAAGTTGCATTTCCAAAACCTGTAAAGCTAAATTAATTTAATAAATTCAATGCGGTAGTGTACACAGGCTTTTATTTAAAAAAAAAACATAATTATAAAAGAAATTAAAATAAAAAACTATATATAAGTCAAAGTAAATCCCTTTTGAAAAAGGTGGACATGTACAGCATATGTGAGCTGTTTTTAGTATTGTTCATGAGCTGTAACATTGAAGAGAGACTTGCAGCCCAGACATTTGAATTTGTGTTTTACATTTACCGCAGACATTGTTGCACTACAAGAGAAGGAAGTTTCTCACACAATGAGTTTGCTTGTGGAAGCTGAGTTTACACGTACTTGTTGTTTTGCTAGGAGGAAGATGGTCCTGCTTCTCCCACAAGCGACGCTGATGTAGAACTGTGCTGTGGAACCGGCTGTGGTCGGCACAAGTGAGGCCTACATTATATAGAAAATACAGTTTAATAAATATCACGTTTTAAAAGCCACAAGAGTCATTTTAGACAAACGACAACATTATGACTTCACATGTGAGCGAGTCCGCTTCGTGTCCGGGGAAGCAGCAGCAGGAAATTCCTCTTCGTCCAAATTTATGTAAGGAACGGCAGTTTCTCTTTACCCACAAAACTGCATTGAAAGTTCTCCGGTTTAACTATTAACTCGTAGGTTCTTCACGTTTTGCGTCGCACTGTTCTCTCCATACGTCGGGCTTTCCACAGCCGCAGCTTACAGCGCTTAGCATCCGGCGTCGGCTAACGCGAACAGCTAATTCCACTAGCGTCTTTTTTTTCAGTCGCTGATTTGCATCCTGGTACAGTGCAGACTCACACCATGGTGCCTTGAAAGACATTTCGAGCAAAATGTATAAAAATAAAAATAAATTAAACTAGCAATGTCAGAACGTTCCCCTGAAACGTAAGTCAGAGAGTCGCGCTATGACAGGTAAACACGCCCCAACGGGAGTTTGCACAGGTCGGAGCAATTGCGGTGGTTTGGGGTGTGGCTCGGGATCCGTCAGAGCGCAATGCATTCTGGATGTCGTAGGACATGACCATTTTCAGCCCCAGCAAATAATACTGCCGTTTCTCCCTGTTTTCTCTGAACATAGACCATAAATTTAATAAACGCTTTTACACATTTCAGTTTAAAAAACATCCAGTTTTTATTAGATATTCAGTGGTTAAATATCACTTTAAAAGAGTGGTGATTCCTTTGGGGTGGAACTCCAGAGTGGGTTTGATCAAAGCTATGAGGGAATCATATTAACTAAATAATCCTACATACATCACAAATCATAGCACATGTTTGAGGAGCGGCCTTTACATGGTCGTGTCCAGGGGCAATTATATGTCTAATGATCTGTGGTTACCAGCACTCCTTAAAACATCATTCCTCATGTAGGAAAGATGAATAACTACAGATTCACTGTCCTCTCTTCAGTAGCTCAGCTCGGTTCATCCTTTACACTGCTTCTCATTCAGTACATCACATACACTCTGATGGGGGATGGCCTACAATCCCTGGGAGCAACTAATTTGGGTTCAGTGTCTTGTCTAAGAACACTTTGACATGTGACAGAATGAGTCACAAATGGACCAGCAATCTTGTGATTGGTGCACAACAGCTTTACCTCCTGAGCAATAGTCACCCTATAGTAAAAAAAAAAATAAATAAATACTGGGCGAAACAATTTTTTGTTTACAACCCTTGAAGCTATCTTAAAAGAAACAATATTAGACAGAGCAGTGAGCTTTATCCACACACATCATCCACAAAACTAGGGTACCAGGGGTTATTTTTTAGTGGTTCTGCTCTAAGATCAAATTACAGATGCAAATGATGAACTGCAGCAAAGAAATCAACTCTGTATTTCATCTTTAGTGTTGATTTTCAGAAAAATACTGCATTATGTCTCTCTATTTTTCTGACACATTTAAAGAAAGACATGCTGTACTTACTCCTTGTGTGTAGCCACACAGACAGCATATCCTCACCCCCTGCCCTGTGATTGGATGAAAGTAACTAATTAATGACATCACAAACTCTGAAACCAAATAATAGCCTGTGACTGGTGGAGCAGCTTGAAGGCAGGCTCACAGCCTGTAAGACTGAGCTCAGGGTGAATTAGAACTAAGTAGAAGGATGAGGAGGATTAGAGCAGATTACAGTTTCTAACAACAGAAAGAAAGAAGAGGACACACGTACCAGCACACTGGACCCACTGGACTCACTGGTCTAACTGGACCAAACTGGACTGAAGCAGATGCAGTGAACTGGGACCAAGTTGTTGATTTTATTTTAACATAATCGAGGTGGATTAAAGTAGACTGACTTCTAAACTGGTCCTTGCTGATTTGCTGGTCACTAGTGGTCCTCACCAGTGTAATTTGTTATTTAGTGGTGGGATCTGGTCTTTGGGACTAGAAGTGTTCTGATGGATGCATTCCAAGCATACGGGGCAGGGAAGGCCGGGGGAGCATTTGACCCACTGACCTTCATCAGACAACCTCAAACTGTGGTCAGGATCCTCTGCTGGGTGAGTCAGATGTCAGATTGGTGGATGCAATGATGATGTCATGGTGGTTTGCAGGTTCTTCCAAAAAAAATTAAAGGAAAAAAGAAAAACAGTTACACTCTGTGACACTAAAGTGTCAAAGAATTGCCGACAGCTATGGTGGGACCACAGCTGTCGCTTTGTGAACTTGAAAGTGATGCGTGTTCTTAAAGAACTTTTTCTTCTGTTTTACACCCGCACACACAAAGGTGATGGCGGCTGCCATACAGGCTGCTCACCTGACCTGACAGGAGCTGCTTCAGTGTGTCGCACGTCAACATGCCTGTGGTTCGTGGGCGACAGCTTCAAACCGAACCATGGTGACACGTCACTGGCCTCTTCTCCTGAGCAGCGGAGGCTCACACACAGAAAACAAATGAAAATGACAAGGACCAGGTTTAGGCCATGCGGAGCTGCAGGGGGGTTGCCTCCTAGCAAGACGCTTCTGGGTTCAAACCTGCCAACTAACTAATTTATTCATTCTTGGTTTTGGTTGTGGTTTATTGGAATGTTGGCTGATACTCATTGATGTGTGTTTCAGTTGATGTTGGCTTAGACTAGTAAATGTTCTGCTTTCTGCCTTTCTCCGGTCCTGGCTTAGTGCAGGCTTGGTGTATTGTGGTCTGTGTTTCAGTCATGAGACTGGTCACATTCCTGAGCTTCAACACAAGACTTAAACAAGCCCTCAGTGTGGACCTCTGCTGCTGCTCTGATTGGATGGTGTGGTGCATCACATGAATACCCACTTAATGACACAGAAATACTGTTGTTGTTTTTTTTTATATTATTATTTTTAATTTGTGACCAGATTCCACAGAACTATCTTGTTTTTCCTGACTTTGTAACTGACTTTAACCATCAGCTTTTTGGCTTTGTGGGAGGGAGCAGAACATAGTCAATAGAAGGCCCATGTCCTCTCTGCTGACAGTGCCTGCCTGAGATGATGGGAACATAGGTTAACATAGGTCACAGTTAGGACAACTCCTCTAAATGTAACTGTAACTTTATTTGTGAAGCCCTTTAAAACAACTAGGTTGAACAAAGTGCAGTACAGGTTAAAACATAAAATAATCAGAAATAAAACAAGACAATGAGAAATAAGTAATTAACCAACAATTAAGAATAAATAAAAGTAAGATAAAATAATATCAAAACTCTGTGTAAAATGCCTGTAAAAAAAAGTTTTTTTATGATTTAAAAATGATTTACAAGGAAGAGGCCTGTGTGATGTGCAAGGGCAGCTATTCCAACACTTTTGGAGCAGCCACATAAAGGCACATAAAGGTTATATATATATATATATATATATATATATATATATATATATATATATATATATATATATATATATATATATATATATATATAAAAATATATATATATAAAAAAGGCTGGTGGACTTGAGAGCAGACCACAGCAACCTTCCTGAACAAGATCCAGTAACCATCACAATGGCAGACATCCAAGAGAGGGTCTCAGGCATGAAGAACTGGACAGCACCAGGGCCTGACATGATCCATGCCTACTGGCTAAAGAAGCTAACTTCCCTTCATGAGCGACTGGCGGCACAAATGAACACGCTAATAGTGGATGGAACCCACCCTGAATGGCTAACGGAAGGGCGAACAGTACTGATCGTGAAGGACCCCAGAAGGGAGCAGTCCCATCCAACTACCGCCCAATAACCTGCCTCTGCACAACATGGAAGCTCCTGTCGGGCATCATAGCGGCTAAGATGACCAGGCACGTGGATCAATACATGAGCAAAGCACAGAAAGGAATTGGTAGTAACACCAGAGGAGCCAAGCACCAGCTCCTGGTAGATAAAGCGGTCACCGAGACTGCAAGACCAGACATACCAACCTGTGCACTGCCTGGATTGACTACAAGAAAGCCTACGACTCGATGCCGCACATGGATCATGGAATGCTTAGAACTGTACAAGATCAACAGGACTCTAAGAGCCTTCATCCAGAACTCAATGGGAAGGTGGAAAACAACGCTAGAGGCCAACTTCCAGCCAATTGCCCAAGTCAACATCAAGTGCGGCATATACCAAGGAGATGCTCTGTCCCCGCTGCTGTTCTGCATAGGCCTGAACCCCCTCAGCCAGATCATCACCAAGAGTGGTTACGGATATCGACTACGCAATGGAGCAACCGTCAGCCACCTCCTCTACATGGATGACATCAAGCTGTATGCCAGAAGCGAACGCGACATCGACTCGCTGATACATACCACCAGGATATACAGCCAAGACATCGGAATGTCATTCGGACTGGACAAGTGTGGCCGGATGGTTGCGAGGAGAGGAAAGATAGTCAGAACTGAGGGGATTGAACTACCAGAAGGCAAGATAGCAGATGTGGAAGACAGCTACAAGTACCTTGGGGTCCCGCAGGCAAATGGTAACCACGAAGAGGCCACAAGGAAAGCAGCGACCACCAAGTACCTCCAGAGAGTAAGGCAAGTCCTGAGAAGTCAGCTGAATGGGAAGAACAAGGTCCGGGCGATCAACACCTACGCCCTCCCGGTCATCAGGTACCCAGCTGGCATAATAAGCTGGCCAAAGGAGGAGATGGAAGCCACTGACATCAAGACAAGGAAGCTCCTCACAATGCATGGAGGGTTTCACCCCAAATCCAGCACCCTGAGACTGTACGCTAAGCGCAAGGAAGGAGGCCGAGGACTAGTGAGCATCAGAGCCACTATCCAGGATGAAACAACTAAGCTCCGTGAATACATCAGGAAGATGGCCCCAAGTGATGACGTGCTTAGTGAATACCTCAGGCAGCAGAAACCAGAGGAGGAGCAAGGACAGGAAGAGCAGGATCCATCATGGAAGGAAAAACCCTGCACGGTATGTATCACCGGCAGATAGAAGAAGTGGCTGACATTGAAAAATCCTATCAGTGGCTGGACAAAGCTGGACTGAAAGACAGCACAGAGGCACTAATCCTAGCAGCACAGGAGCAGGCTCTGAGTACAAGATCAATAGAGGCTGGGATCTACCATACCAGGCAAGACCCCAGATGCAGGCTGTGCAAAGATGCCCCTGAGACAATCCAGCACATAACAGCGGGGTGCAAGATGCTAGCAGGGAGGGCTTACATGGAACGCCATAACCAAGTGGCTGGCATAGTACACAGGTACATCTGTGCTGTGCGAGTGCGGACTGGAAGTCCCGAAGTCACGATGGGACACACCTCCAAAGGTGGTTGAGAATGAAAGAGCTAAGATCCTGTGGGACTTCCAGATACAGACTGACAAACTGGTAATGGCCAACCAACCGGACATAGTAGTTGTGGACAAACAGGAGAACAAGGCTGTAGTGATAGATGTAGCAATCCCGGCGATAGCAACATCAGGAAGAAGGAACACGAGAAACTTGAGAAATACCAAGGGCTGAAAGAGGAGATAGAAAAGATGTGGAAGGTGAAGGCACAAGTGGTGCCCGTGGTGATAGGAACCCTGGGGCTGTGACCCCAAACTGGGAGAGTGGCTCCAGCAGATCCCAGGAACAACATCTGAGATCTCTGTCCAGAAGAGCGCAGTCCTAGGAACAGCTAAGATACTGCGGGACCCTCAAGCTCCCAGGCCTCTGGTAGAGGACCCGAGCTTGAAGGAAGAAAATAAGACCGCCCCAAAGAGAAGAATTTTTTTATATATATATATATATATATATATATATATATATATATATATATATATATATATATATATATATATATATATATATATATATATATATATATATATATATATATATCTATATATCTATATATATATATATATATATATATATATATATATATATATATATATATATATATATATATATATCAGGAAGATGGCCCCAAATGATGACGTGCTTAGTGAATACCTCAGGCAGCAGAAACCAGAGGAGGAGCAAGGACAGGAAGAGCAGGATCCATCATGGAAGGACAAACCCCTGCACGGTATGTATCACCGGCAGATAGAAGAAGTGGCTGACATTGAAAAATCCTACCAGTGGCTGGACAAAGCTGGACTGAAAGACAGCACAGAGGCACTAATCCTAGCAGCACAGGAGCAGGCTCTGAGAACAAGATCAATAGAGGCTGGGATCTACCATACCAGGCAAGACCCCAGGTGCAGGCTGTGCAAAGATGCCCCTGAGACAATCCAGCACATAACAGCGGGGTGCAAGATGCTAGCAGGCAGGGCATACATGGAACGTCATAACCAAGTGGCTGGCATAGTACACAGGAACATCTGTGCCGAGTACGGACTGGAAGTCCCGAAGTCACGATGGGACACACCTCCAAAGGTGGTTGAGAATGACAGAGCTAAGATCCTGTGGGACTTCCAGATACAGACTGACAAACTGGTAATGGCCAACCAACCGGACATAGTAGTTGTGGACAAACAGGAGAACAAGGCTGTAGTGATAGATGTAGCAATCCCGGCGATAGCAACATCAGGAAGAAGGAACACGAAAACTTGAGAAATACCAAGGGCTGAAAGAGGAGATAGAAAAGATGTGGAAGGTGAAGGCACAAGTGGTGCCCGTGGTGATAGGAACCCTGGGGCTGTGACCCCAAACTGGGAGAGTGGCTCCAGCAGATCCCAGGAACAACATCTGAGATCTCTGTCCAGAAGAGCGCAGTCCTAGGAACAGCTAAGATACTGCGCAGGACCCTCAAGCTCCCAGGCCTCTGGTAGAGGACCCGAGCTTGAAGGAAGAAGTAAGACCGCCCCAAAGAGAAGGGGCGAGTGGGGAATTTTTTTTTTTTTAGATATATATATATATATATATATATTCAGAAAGGTACAGTGGGGCAGCACCATTTACACATCAAAAAAGAAATAAGAGAAGATTAAAATGGATCTAAAATGCACAGGCAACCAGTGAAGAGAGGATAAAATAGGTGAAATGTGTTTGCGTGATAGTTGGATGAGATGCAGTGTGGATTACTGTTTCAAAGTGCTGCTTAGTTAGAACTGGCTTAACTTTGGCCAGTTGCCTCAGGTGGAAAAACCTCGACTTAACAGACTGAATCTGGCTGTCAAGCTTTAGGTCAGTGTCCAAAGTTAATAATTTCAGATTTGGCTTATTCAGTCAAGGGACCCAAGTCTGCAGGGGCAGCAGCCCCCTTACATAAGTTGGTTCCCAGCACAATTACCTCAGTCTTTGAATCATTAAAATGTAAAAAGTTAAAAGCTATCCAGGCCTTAACGTCCTTTAAACAGTCCAATAATGAGCTGACAGAGAAACCATCCCTCTTTTTTTAGAGGGACATAGATTAGACAGTCATCAGCATAGCAGTGAAAAGAGATGCCATGTTTTCTGAGGATGGAGCCAAGGGGCAGCAAATACAAAGAAAACAGGATAGGGCCTAAAACAGAACCTTGTGGAACCCCACAGGACAGGGGAGCAGCGGAGGACTGGAAGTCTCCAAGTTGGACACAAAAACCATCTCTCCTTTAAGCAGGACCTGAACATACTCAGAACTGGGCCCTTTATACCAACCCAGTGTTCTAGGCGGGAGATCAAAATGTCATGGTCCACTGTATCAAATGCAGCAGTTAAATCAGAGGCTAGGAGAATGTCACAGAAGAGCAGATTCAGTGATCTCCAATACGTTGTGCTCATTTAAAAATGCCGTTAACTGACTAAACGATTTTCACTAAAAGCTTGGATAAAAAAGGTAATCTGGAGATTGGCCTAATGTTAGAACAAGTGGATCAAGCCCAGGTTTCTTAAAGAGAGGTTGAACTATGGCATGTTTAAAAGTTTTGGGGACCAGCCTAGATGTTAGACTACTGTTTATAATGGTGAGAACAGATGGCCCTAAAGTCAGAAAAAGGTCTTTAAAAAGATGAGGTGGAAGAGCATGACAGGTTGAACCCGAGGGTTGCAAATGATCAATCTCCTGAACCTGAGACGAGATGACTCTTGCCATAGAGACCTTAATAAAAAAAAGTTTTCACAAGTTTCAGGAGTTAATTCATAACAGTCTGAGAAGCATTAAGGATTTTGCTAATAGACAGAACACAGAATATTAGCAAAGTGTTTCCTTTTAGCATTTTTTTTTTTTTTACTGTGGAGACACCAACAGTGTCTGCATTTGAAAGGACTCTTGCAGTTTGTCCTTTTTCCATCAGCTTTCAGCTCTGTGGCACTCCCGCCTCACAGCACAAGTCTCATTTAGCCAGGGCTCAGATTTGACTTTATTTTGCCTGATTTTAAGGGGAGCTACGGCGTCCAATACAGTCTGGCAGGTAGAGTGACAGCTGGAGGTGAGCTCATCAGTAGAATTGCCCATGGACTAAGGAATCACTTAGTTCTGGCTGAAGAGGACTGAGCAGCAGTGGAGGGGTTAACACGAGAGCAACTTTTAACAGCATCACAAGGCATGAAATGTGAAATGCCACAGACACATGGTCTGAGAAAAGTCCAGTCGAGAGACCGCAGGTTCCGCAGATTCACTCTGCGCTGACGGGGACGAGGAGAGGGCAGGAGGCGGAGCTGGAACAGCTCATCAGGGCCGACGATTAGTACCAACCAGACGTTAACAGGCTCCAGCTAGCGCCGCGAAGGAAAGAAGCGACAACCGAGCCATACTCAGCCTGAGAGGAAGCACCACAAGGAAGCACACAGACTTTCAGCCTGACCAACCTTCCACTACACTTACCACGATGATGGTGGCGTTTCTTACGTGGAGGTGGCCCAGTAGTGTGGCCCAGAGTTTCCTGATAGTAATCGGGGCAACGTTTTATGTCCATCCTGGATGATCCACACACACACGACTGTTATCAGGTGGCCTAAGATACAGTAGAGACTGACGACTGTGCACTAGCAGAGAGTTGACATTGTGAAAAATAAGTGTCAAAAGCATAAACACAAAAAGTTTGGAGAGACAGATGGTGAGCCATACACACAGGTGCCATCTTGTCCTCCAAACTCCTAACATGCATTGACTGTGGCTGTGCAGCAATGAGCAAGAAATGAAGTCTTTCGATCCATGACGGCTCTTGACCTGCTCAGTAGAAAACAGGGTCCATCAGACCAACTGAGCCCCAGCCTCTATGTGTCTTTGTGTCTGTCAGTTTTGCTCTCACCAATTCCTGCACGACTTTCCATGATGTTTTTAATTAATTGCTTGTTGTAGTATTGTTTAATCATTTAATACTGCTCTCCCTTCTACAACAGCTAATTAAGCTCTAAAAAATCTATTTTGTTAAAGTTTAACAAAAGTAAAATATATTGCTTGTAAAAATCTTTACTTTTTTAAATCTCTGCAAGATAATGTCCTGATAAATGAACGCATGCATCCCCAAGTTCACGTTTCATGTTTCATTTAGACAAAATAGTTCTGCTGAGAATTATTGGGCACATTAGCCTTGAATTAACTCAACCTCTGTGTTCTCAGCTCTTCTCCATTGTGGTCCTGGGCTGCGTCGCTAACGAGGGCTACGTGAATCGGCCTGATGAGCTAGAGGAGTACTGTATCTTCAACCGCAATCAGAGCGCCTGCTCCTACGCCATCACCTCGGGAACGCTGTGTTTCCTCTGCAGTGCTGCTTTCCTGGCGTTAGACATTTACTTTCCTCAGATCAGCGGTGTAAAGGACAGGAAGAAAGCTGTCATGGCTGACATTGCAGTGTCAGGTGAGACCCTGTAATTATCTTATCTGGTTTAAGTAACCCACATTCTATGTGATTACTCCAGTGTGTCCCCTGTAATATGGTGGGCCACCCTGCCAATTATAAACAGTCTGGTTCATTTTATCATTTTGTGTGATCCAAATAGTACGTGAGACTTGTTCTTGTTGTGCCTGGCTTTCACTGCGTCCACTTCACATCCCTTTATAAATGAAGTATGACAACCAGTCACTCACTAAGTGTTGGAGCGTAATGCATTGCTAGTAATGTGCAATAATATAATTTTTCCTAGCAACAAGTACCGTAGTGTCAAAATTTACTAATGAAATAATAGTTCCTCCCTCTGAAAACATCTTGTTACAACTTAACCGTTGTCCCCATGGTAACAATTTTTGTTGTTGCTGTTGCAACTGCGCACTACTAGCAGGACCAAAAGCAGTAAGATGGAGGCGCCAACACTCAGTGCAGAGAAAATATTCCCATTACTTTGATTTTGTCAGTACTAAAGGTGATAACAACATTATTTTAACAGATGTGCAGGTAGTGTTATAATTATTTTTACTCTTTACACTGTTCACCTCAAACTTTTGATAGGGAGTAATAAGTAAAGTACTATATATTTTAAACAGAGTGATGAGGTTTTATATTTTTCTCAGTAACCTGCGCAACACTAACAGTGTTAATCTGTGTCACAGTGTACTCTGATACATGCACAGATGTCAAACATGGATGTACTGTATGTTTAGAGGTGAAATTAGGTCTCACAATATGATTTTGTGTCACTAAACCACGTCCACGTATATGCAAAAATAACTGATGTTGACGGGATGTTCAGGTTCATATCTATCTGACTACTTAAAACGTAGGAGTTAAAAATAGACAATTACGCAATGTCCTACATAACTGAAACAAATTGGTTCTCTACAATACGCCATCAGCATAAACAGCCAGTTAGAAGAGAATGATCAGAATGAAACATACACGAGAGATTATACATCTTATCAATAATCCCCAACAAACAAAGGTGCTGCATGAGAGAGATAACCAAAATTTTACCAATGTCACCACGCCTGAAGTTTTTCATGGGAAACACTGTACTGAACATGAATATTGCACATTCTCTACAGCTCTCTGGTCTCTGGTCTGGTTCGTGGGTTTCTGTTTTCTGGCCAATCAGTGGCAGGTTTCTAAAGAAGAAGACAATCCCCTGAATGAAGGAGCCGATGCTGCTCGATCTGCCATTGTCTTCTCCTTCTTCTCAGTCTTCACCTGGGTACGTACCTGATCTAGAGCCAGCACATGTGGGAGGACACGTCTCTCAAGAGGCTTGGGGTGTTGAGTTCACTTGGTTCTAAGTTTGTGTTTTTGTTTGAAGGTTGTTGGGATGTAGCCCTTAGTTATTATTCTGTGGTCACATCTGTGTGACGGTGGCAAGAACTTGTCAAGTTTGGGTCCGAAGGTTTGACCTGGTTTCATTGGGTTCCAAATTGGTTTCCACCATTAAAATGGAGACAGCCTAGGACACAGTGTGTTGGCTAATCGAGGAGGGTCCTGTGCTCCAGAAAAGGTTCTACAGCTGCGGAAATGTTCTTAACCTGCTAAAGGTTTTCAGACTGTGGAAATTTTGAATCTGAACTGTTAAAGAGTTTAATACAGTGGTCCTGAGAACCCAACACAACCAAATTGAAAACAACTTGATTAACTTGACAACACAGGACGAGCATTAAGAAAAGCGCTGCAAAAATCTACAACGCAACCACATGACGAAAGCAACCAAAATGTCCTTTACACCTCAGGAGTCGAGGGTATATCTGGTTGTTTTTTAATTCCTTTTGACTTTACATTCATATTTCTCCTATATTTTATCATGCCAGTATTTGGTGTCGTTTTATCAACACAATGTTTTTTTCATGTTGAAAAACTGATTTAACACAATAGATCAAAATCCACACAAGGAACATTGTATCTTCATAAGTTTGACATCAGCAGATTTGCCCACAGGTGGAACTTTCTGTCGTGGCAAAAATATTTTAAAAGTTACTAATATTTGAGACGAGGCAGCGCTACATGCATCCTAATTTTCACATCCCTCAAAAGATGACCTTTTTGGCCCTGAAATGATTAGTGTCTGCTTACAGAATCACACACACACAAACAAAACTGGCCAAAATACAAAAGTTTCATGCATCGGCCTACAATGGGGAAAGAGGCTGAATCTGATGTAATACAGTCAAAATGTCGAATATAACTACTTCTCTTCAAAATGAAATGCTGACATTACGGAATGCATGTTTTTCTACTTTTGTTGTTAGTCTTTGAATCTAATCACCACCAAACTCCCATCCGTCTACTATTTATAATATGGAAAATAATAAATAATAAAAAAAATATTTTTTTTTTTTGGGGGGGGGTTAATAATTGGCGATTCACATAATTAAACTGGAATTTAAAGGGTTAAAATACCAGAAATTATTTAATGTTTGTAGTTGTTTTGAGTAAGTTTGAAGTGTTTTATGATTGATTTGTAAAAAAAAAACTGAAAAAGATGATTGATGTTTGATGATTTAACAGCAGATTTTTGTGCGTGTTCATTTTAGCCATGAAGGTGTCCAGAGGGTAGTGAATTTGACACGGGCACGTGTGTTAATCTTCAGTGTTTCTGAATGTCTTCCTAAAATCACCTTTGTTTGTGTTTGTTGTATTGTGTGCAGGGAGGTCTCACTCTGCTGTCATTGGAGCGCCTGAAGAGAGTCTCATTTGAAGAAGAATACAACAAACTTTTCACCCCCCCACTCGCATGAAACACTACCCCACCTAACCCCACCTGTCTCCTTTAACCAATTCTGTTTCTGGACTCCGACTGGTCAATCTAAAGTGCCTGTCATCCTTAGTGCCTTCCTGTTATCCTGGTAACCAAGTGATGCTGCTTTCCTCTTCACATCCATTATCCTGTTTGTGTGATCTGATGACGATGATGCCTTTTAAAGATTAAAGATGTACACAAAGTATGGTGCTGACTCCCTGATGTTACCAATGTAACTGTGATGTCATAATCTGAGCAGAAAAATCTTTTTATTGATAAATAGTGGAATTCATATGGAAATGTAAAGAGTTAAAATAAGAAACACAGTGAATTAATTTGGTTTCCTGAAGCCAGGTTCTCTCTGGTTACTGAGTCTAACTTACTGAACCACAGGAACCAGTACTGTTGCTCTGTTGTTGGAGTACTTGCTGAAGTTCTCTAAAGAATGAAACAGTGAGAACATAAACTGCTGATGAGTGAGCTGTAACAAAAGTCCAGAATCTGACAGTGTGGAGGTTTAAGTGGAGCCACATGAAAAACCTTCAACAAAGTTTTCATGTTTACTATTAATCCCATTTTTTGTCGACTCTTCCTGTATGAATGATGTTATGTGTTGGTGGTCAGAAATTAAGCTCAGCAGGTTAAGTAATAATGTCAAAGAAACAACAATGTGAACATCTTAAAAATAACACGGTGCATTGTCCAAGTACAGCTCAGTAAAAGTCTTTCACCACATTCATCTGAAAATTTAATTTATGAGGTTTGTTTTATGGACTTGCCAAACGTAAATGAAGGAGGTGGTTTGCAGTGCATTTAGAGGATAAGGAAGGACTGTGCAGAGCTTCAGAAGTTTGTCAGTAAAGATAAAAAAAATCCACTGCTGCATAAAAACATGTGAGACTAAAAACCACGTTTCTCCATCAGTCACCAAATAAAACAGGCATTAACATCTACAGCCAGCAGAGGTCCCAGTTTCATCACGTTTATAACTAAAGTCCATAAACACATGGCACATGTTGTTTTCACATACACAAAGAAGCGCACGAGGAAAACAATATGCCAACAAGCCAAACACAAAGGAATCCAGTGTTCCAGATTCTAACGGAACAACGAAGTAAAAACGAACATTAACTGGAAATGAAAGTGTCCAGGCTGACGAGTTTGATCAAGTCTCATAGTCACAGATTCATAGTTTGAAGCACTGTTAAAAACTACTGTACCAACATTCATCACATGGGAAGCACCTGGAAATAACGTCAGAGAAAGGTTGTTGAATCATGCAGTCAGTTCATATGTGTACACCCAAGTCCCTGTGCCTTTCTCCTATGCCTCTGTAGAAGGTGTTTTCAGATATAGAGACGAGTCCAACAGTGAGACATGAATGAACTTGACTGCTGGTAAAATCTCTGCTGAGGGTTTCAAATCCTTCCTGTTTGCTGAACATGTGTCTGAACCTGTTCATGTGTTCACGGGAATTAACTTTACGACCAGCAGGGGGTGACCTGGTGTCTGTTTGTGTCCTGAGTTCCACCTCTAAGACCCATATAGAATTTTTGTAAAATCTATAAATCTTTGTAAATTGTTGACAGAATTAAAATATACACCATAACTTCTTTTATTTTTGAGAGGAGCACACACTACGGGAGTAAGAGCAGAGCGAGTAACAGCTTCCTGTCACTATGAGATGCTTTTACACTGCTGTTGTAATTCCACAGCAGTACAGAATGAACCATATCACTAAATACATTTACACCATTGCCTCCAGGAGTTGTTGCTGGATCTGTGCACCTGTTCCCCGTTCACCCTTTCTGTAAAAGATGTGAATAGAGGCTCTAAATGATATTTAATCATTTTTGTCCTTCTGTCTACAGACGGTCCTGTGTTTACTGGGAGTCCACAGGTTCAAACTGGGAATTGACTCTGTCACCTTCAACCAGGAGTATGTGGACCCCAACCAACAGGAATCTTCCCAGGACCTGCCTATGTACGAGTAGAAGAGGCGGAATATGGAGAGGTGGAGATTTTCCGCAGGTGCACTCTGGGTAGATTGTGTTTGTGTTATAAAAAGGGAAGGTGATCATCGCGGTGCATCCAGGGACTTTAAAGATTTATATTCTGGTGGTTTCACTTCCCCAAGGGCTGTGCCCTGTCCGTCAGCAGCCAGTCAAAGTCCAGCAGTGACCAAGAACCACTGTATCCCAAGGATGCTAACTTGATAAAAATGAGATTCCTTAGATGGCTAAGAGTAGCTTTTAATAACAAATGCCAGTTCCTGAAGAGCCTTGGATAAATTAAATTAGCCATAAGATAGCCAATAAGCTCATCAGTATTTATTAGCACTTTCACTAAGATCAGACACAATTTTCCGTGTAATTAAGTTAGCAGCTAGGCTAAAGTTACTGAGTTGTCTGTAACAAAAAATATAAAAAGTTTAATTAGACAGAATAAGATAGACAAAATAAGAACGTCTTTCTTCACTTTTCTCACCCTCCCAATCAAATGTTAATTAGGTTCTTTGTTTTATAAAAAACCCCTGACAAACTGCATCCAGTAAAAAAGTCCTCATGCTGCAGCTAATGCTAACAGCTTATGTTAATGGTTAATGCGAATCCTTAAAGCTTTTATGTTATGCCTCGGGACTGTTGATTTGCAGGTTTCAGGTTTTATTCAGAGTTTGATAAAAGGCCAAAGGAAAAAGGACTGACACAGTTATTCTACACAACTTTGATTAAGTGGTGCTAAAAATTTATTTTTATTTTCTACTGTTACACTTTGGGTGAGCTGGTAAACTCGAGTTGTCTGGTAATAAAGTAAATAAATGTCTCCTTCCGTGCTTTTGTTAACTAATACATTTTGTGGAAATGGTTAAAATGTACAACGAAAGTAGCTTGATATTGTAACACTGCATTATTAGCTGAACTGACTGAAAAATAAAGTTGGAAAATAAAGAGCAAAATTCAGCAGCTCAATTGAAGCCTGGTTACCGTGGACAAGAGGAACTTGAGTGAGACAAGGGGCACAGGAATTGTATTCACATGAGGACAAACGTCTCGCGATTGTTACCAACTCTGCACAACTCTTTATTTATCCTGAAGGAATTTCTTGTTCCTTGAGGTTCAAGTTTCCATAACAAACATAATTTAAACAAAAAGCAAATTAGAACAGAAAGAAATAGAAGATGTGAATGTGCAGATTGTGCACTCAGTGTGTAATTGTTAAAATAATATATAATATAAAAATTTAGAACATAAAACAATCAAATTATAGCGTATTAAAGTATAACAGGAGATCTAATTATCCTTTTACTTTCCATTCAATCTGTGTGTTGGTCGTCATGGAGGCAACAAATGAAGGTAGATGTTGTACAAAGTTGTGATTGCTTTTTTTAGCTGAAAACTGTCAGAAATGTAGTAATTCCACGTGTTCAATACAGAGGTCTTAATGGGTGGTGGAGTCAACAGCAGCAGATAAAGTAAGAAACACCTCAAGCAGGACAAAGCAGTAAAATCCGCAGATAATTTCAGTATCAGCTAGTAATGTGAAAAGTGAAAGTAACACACTAACAATTAAATAATTGCTGCTGACTGTATGTGACAAAGCCATCGCTCAGATATCGCACCTTTCACCTACATTCACACAAACTGGCTCCTTTTGTTTGACTTATCCACACTTGCTCAGTTAATCCTGTTTATTCTCATTCCGGTAAGCCGCTTCTTCAGATCGAGTTATTTTTCCTGTTTTTTATGTAACATGGAATCTGATAAATCTTGATGCTTCTCTTACTGGATTTTTTACTTTTAGATTGTCTGGGAAACTACCGCTGCTTGAGCTCTTGTGTGAACAGTGTGTTTCATATCCACTTTTGGAGTGCCTCTGGGTTCTGCCTTAGGCCCTTTAACAGGACTTTAACATTTAACCAAAACAGGAGTATTGGTTAAATGTCGGCAACTGAGTATGTGTTTAAAACAAGGTCAGAGATTTTCACGAAAAAAGATATGTAAATGTCCCAACCGGGTAAAGGTGGCTATTTACTTGCTACACAACCTCTTGCCCAGGACCTGCTGGGATAGGCTCGAGCAGCCTGCATCCCTTGTGTTTCTCCTTTCCATCTCTTATTCAACTCACTGGCTTTTTCCTGATATATGTGTGATTGTTGGTAGAACTCCGGGTTGGGATACAGAAGGACGTTCCAGATAAAAATGTGCGTATTGTGGCAGGAAGGCGCAACCAGCATGGACAAGCCAAAAGCTGCTGATCTATTTACTTGTTTGAGCTTCTTGTGGACATAAGAACTGAAAAGGTTCTTTACTGGTTGTGGATGGTTGTTTTGTTTCTCCAGTGTTAGAGCTCAGATTTTCTCTGTACGGGACTAATTATTAATACATGTGAGGAAACTGTGACTCAGTTAACAGAGCAGTTGTCCTTGAACCACTGGGTCTGTGGTTCAACTCCAAGTTTCTCCTGGTTACATTTTATAGGGGGCAAGGCACTGAACCCAGGAAGCTCCTTGGTTGAGTTGGTAAACCTGAAGCAGCATTGTAAAACCCCACATCAACAGACCATTTACCAATCAATTGAGCCTAAACGAATGTGAAGAAAAGAACCTCCAGGAGTGTTCGCTTGTAGTATGATGCATTTCCTAGGAGGTTAAACAAACTTTAGAGACATGTCCTCGATCAAAACTAATGTAAACAAAGCCTAGGGGGAAGGACATTGACCTGGGTGAACAGTATATTCTCTGGGGAAATGCACAGTGAGGAGCTTCTGATCTTTATGTATTTTACTGCTTGTGGTTAGTTTTGTTGCTGCTCTGGTTTTCACATTCTGGTTGTGCAGGGGCTTGTGTTTGAGGAAGTTTCCATTGTAGGGTTGACTGGCTGAAAAATTAGACTTAGAATTCTTGTCAGACTGAGTCTGTTTAAATTCATTTTAACTGCAGAGGTTTGGTTGCGTAAGGAAACCATCACTGGCCTTTGAACGATGTGGTGACTGAATGGGTCCACAGTTTAGTCACATTAACTGCTGCTGTGATGAGCGAGTAAGCACAAAACCAAAAACCTCAATCCACAGGTTTCAGTCCAACTCACATTTTAGTTTTTTTATGAATGGATAAAATCACATCAGTGTTTTTAACAGGGAAGCTGTAAGTGCAATTTTCTTCATCAGATGTTTCTGATGTAGCTGCAGATGATTTGACTGAAAAAAAGAACCAAGTCATGATCCCACTATGTAAATGCAGAACTGAGTCACTGTTTCCACTATCTCCAGGCTGCATGTGCCAGCTCAACATTTTAGGCATGTCTGCCTCGGTGATCACGTGGGGCTCCACTAGATGGTGGGGCAACGCTATGCGTGAGCTGTCAGTTTGACGCGCAAGTGAACTTTTTTTGGTTTGTTCTGCATCAGTTGCTGCAGTGAAAGCACAAACTTCAGAGCTGCTGTTAGGTTGTTGACACTGCTTAGGTGAAACCCAGAAGTTCACCTTGATCCTGTGTGTGGCTGCATGAGTGAAATAAATATAATTTTTGGAAAAAATGCTCAGGTTAATAACTGCTGCTCTGACTGTAGACACATCAGCAGTGAGCCATGAAAAGGGACTAGTCTACATGCTAAGATACCATGACAGAGACCAGGCGCAAAAGAAGGTAAATGCGAAATTATATTTCATAAAATTAGCACTGTTACCCGCATGACAGACGTCAGCAAACTGTCCAGAAACGTTTTGTGTGCGTGTGTTAAAAGTAAAATTCAAATTGTGATTTGGAGTTTTATCAATGCTTTAATTAGAAACAAATAAGAGAAATACAAAAACAGAAACAGTCTTAATAAATAGAATAAATAATAAAAAAATCAAAATAGAAAAACTCTGTGACAAAAATAAATATAGACCGTGTGAATAAATACATAAATAAGTCAATAAATAAATAATGAAATACTGATGGTTGAGTATCTCTAAGCAGGATCAGGGGGCTTTTGGCCAGGTGAAACAGTTGTGGTATTTCTGCAGGGCGGACTTTAGGACCCAGAGAAGATCCCTCCGCAGAGCCATCCAACCACAAGTTGCGCTTTCCTGAATGACAAACAGAGAGACCCACATCCTCAGCTCTGTCCACACTCTGACTCACACGCTTTGTGTAAGTGGTTTAAAGTCTCACATATTTATGTTTGTCCAAGTGCGTTAATGTGAGTTTACCTGCTGCTGCAGAACGGCCGTCACGTTATTGAAGTACGAAGAGAAAACATCTAAACTGTCAACGCTGGACAACTGGAGACAGACACATAGATTAAGTGTTACATCAATGAATGAGTGAGTGAGTGGGTGAATGAATGAATGAATGAATGAATCAGTGAATGCATTATGATGTGACACTCACACATTTTCCATCCTGCAGCAGGCGGTACTGCAGGTTCTGAAAATTGTCCAACTTTTCTTCGTCCCAGTTGAGTCCACCTTCTCTGACAGTTAGGTCTTGGGCCCCAAAAACTTTTCCCGCCCCCTCCAGAAACTTATACACCACACATAAAGCCTGGCGGCACTGCAGGAACCGATCAGACATCATCATTTTAAAAAAACATTCAAAACGTTAAACATAAAACTCAGTAGTGTGACTGGCTCAGAAAGAGGAAGTGGCTCAGTGAGGCCAAGTGATCACCTCAGGACGTTCGGCTGCAGAAGCAGGGAAGGCTGAGTCTGGGAAGGAGATGTTGGCATTGTACTGCACACAGTGAACCGGAAATGCCCCCCCCTACAGGACAGACAGAAAAGATCCCAAAAATCATCATCTGGTCTGCTAACAGCGGCTAACTATGAATTGGCTTGGCTACAAGGTGAAAGGAAAACTTACAATTTATCAAAACAAACCTTGATAACAGTGAAAAAGTAATGTCAAAAGAGAAGCACAACTTAAAATTTAAGGACAAAGACTGAAAGAGATTGAAGTTCAGGACTGTACCATATCTCTGAGGAGATGGTGGGCGCTCTGGACCACGGTTCCTGGCACGGTACACGTTGGCATGGTAACCACCATCAGCTGAAGGCTGCAGAGCTGGAGGATAACAAGGAGCACTGAAGACAGCATTGTGGTTCTGGGACTGATGGCTTTGGATTCACGTGCTCTTTAGCAGATTCTGGTCCTGGTTCTTTGCGCCCTGACATTCAGAGACCTCAGAGTTAGCTTTGCACACGGATAAACAGACATTCTGAGCTTGAGTAGCCTCCTCCTCACACAGATCACAGGGTTTGAGGAAGAGGTCTCAGGTGAGTTCAGGTAATCTGGAACGGAGAGAAGCAACAGGATCAATCGGCCAATCAGATGCTGTGTGAATCATCCGACTGCACAGACTCTGATCCAAACCACAGCAGCCGAGACCTGCACTAGGACCAGATGAGTCACTGCAGTTTAAAATCCTTTAAAAGGTGAATTAACACCAGGCTCTTTGTCTGAACCTTGACAGTTAAATAACAAGAAAAGTTCAACGTGAAAACTGCTTCAGCAGCAGATTAACAGTGGTCAGGATTCAGGTTCCATGACGTTCTTTACTTACTCTGTTTGAAAACGGACCGAATGAAATGTTGAACAAAGTGAAACGTAGCAAAGTCAAAGTACAAAGTAGCAGAAAATTTGTAATTACTAACTAAAGTAGAAAAGTCTTTTAGCTAAATGTGATCTGTTACTTCGCACCACTGTAACAGTGGGTCCGACATGCTGAAACACGGCAGAAACTCAGATTCTGTAGTGAAAACACAAACTCTTAGTGAAGGGCAACATGTGAAACACACGCCAACAGCACGAGCAGTCAACGGATTCGTGGCCTTTATCGTTTCGCGTCAACTGACGTGGACGAACAAACAACAATTGGTTTCCAGTATGTTAAGCGTCAGTGAAGTCAAACAGAAGTGAGGGTAAACACATGAAAAGTCAGTCTAATGAACAACAAGAAGATGTTCTGCAGTGAAATTAAAGACGAACTCTGACCTGTAGCAGCGGCTGCAGATCAGACTGAAACTTCAGGCTTCGTTCGCACTGAAATCGCAGGCACATTAGTATTTATCGGGGCGACGGTGACGTGACATTTGCCGTTTGTCATAATAACGCAGCAGATTTTCCATCAGCAGGTTTCCGGTGTTTGCAACGCTCGCAAATGCCGAGCGTCACATGGAAAAGTGGCAATTTGTCACCATGAACTCGGAGATGGAAGTTTCAGCACCAACCATCTCCACATGAACCCTGCTATGGCTGAAAACCTATTAAGCACTGGAAACTTCAGCTTGAACATTTAAAGTTTGAAGTAAGTGCACTGAAAGTGAAAAAGCTGCTGAGTCACATCGATCAGTGAATCCCAGCCTGTTTAAGACCAGGACTGTGTTTTCAGAAGCTCCCGCTCTGAGCTGTCAGCCGACCCTGAAATGAAACCTAACTATTAGTATTTCTGCCAGCAGTCTCTTCATCACTTTTCACGTTTCCACCTTCGCTGCAACCTTCAACGCTTCGAAATGCCATCGATCTGGAAAAGATGCTACGTGGAAATTGTTTCGTCATTAGGAAGCTTCAGGTTTAATCACTTTCAACCGAAGCTTTTTGTTTTATTGCCAATTAGTGATACATAAATTAAAGCTGAATATTTCAAATTACTGCAGAAACTTTATATGTCAGGAACAGGTGGAACAAATCTGGATGGGACCAATTCATCATAAACTCATCGACTATTAACTTGCTACTTCAAATTGGGTAAACAAATTATAGTAGAACTGCTAATTGTAATATTACTATTTGATTACTGAATTCATGTCACTAACCTGCAACTAATCTGCACTGTTTAAGTTTATAAAAAATGCTGCAGTAACAGTGGTGGTGGGGGCAATGACAATGACAGAATACAGGAAACTGATCCAGAACTTTGTGGACTGGTGCCAGCGGAGCTATCTTCAGATCAACGCAGGGAAAACCAAAGAGCATTTACATTTACGTTTAGCAGACACTTTTATCCAAAGCGACTTACAGAGTAATTTGGTACATATATACACAGTGGTGATGGCTGCCACGCTGGGTGCTCATCATACCTGGCTGTTCACCTGAACAATAAACTGGACTGGTCTCAAAACACTGATGCACCCTACAGGGAAGGACAGAGCAAACTCTTTCTGCTGAGGAGACTAAGGTCTTTTGGAGTGCAGGGAGCACTACTGAAGACCTTTTAGGACTCTGTGGTGGCCTCAGCCATCTTCTATGGAGTGGTCTGCTGGTGCAGCAGCTTTACAATGGCAGACAAAAAAAAAAAAAATGGAGAAACTGATCAGGAAGGCCATCTCAGTTTTTCTGACACCCCTGGACTCAGGAGGATGGTAGTATGATGTCTGAGCAGCTCCTTCACTGACAGACTGTTACATCCTAAATGTCTGAAGGAGCGACAGTGAAGGTCTTTTCTCCCTGCTGCTGTCAGACTTTACAGTCAGAGCTTCTCCCACTGAACCACTATCACTGTTAGTCACTTTAAAACAGTTTTTTGAAGCATGCAATACAAACGACCCATGTAGCAATTGATTGTGTACATGTGTGATATATTTTTATTCTTATTTTTCCTTTTTGTTTTGCATTGTATGTAGTGTATTCTGATATTCCTTTTTGCCGTACAATGCACATTATCTGCTGCTGTAACATGGAAATGTTTAAATTAAAATGGAAAGGATGATCCTATCTTATTTTTTACTACTGATACATGAACCCCATGAAGCAGATCATATACCTACTTTTGCTGGTAATACATTGACTTTGTTCATGTTTGTAATCTGATATTTTGGACCTGTTTTGATGATCCTGTTTATGAATGCAACATATTGCTAGTTTCTGACTTTTATAGTTTTTTGATTTTTTGATGTAAAATCCTGTGACTTTATTATAATCTGTCAAATTTAAGCTCCACATCTAAAGGCTGTATTAAATGTATTTAATTGCATGATTGACACAAATAATCTGCCAGTTTACAATAAGACTAGTTATACTCAAAGCTACAGAAACTTTGTAAATGTTGTGAATTAATATAATTGTTCCCTCATATTTAAAGTTTAATCACATACAATAATTACAAGAACAAGAACATAGTGCATTTATATCAGTAACATTTAAAAAAGACAAACATGAACACTAATAAATGATGTCTTAAATGATGTCTTTATACACATCTTTTGTTGAAATTATTTATTGAAACCTTTTTTGCCTAAAACCATAAACAAGCATTTTGTCTCTGAAACCTTTTTTAACCAACAAATATCCACAAACTTGTGTGTGTAAATATTATGACTCATTCTGAACTTAATTTTAAAACTAACAAAATGAAAAATATGTTGGTTTGTCTGTTTTCCAAGTTGCTGCAGGTTTGTTCAAACTGAAACTGTTTTTCAAAAGAGACAAACTACATTTTTAAACTCTTTGTAGAGACAGACCGCTTTATATCTACAGCAGCACTAATCAGACACTACGCAGTTTCATTCATTCATGCAACTCCAACAACAAAAACATGGTGGAACACGGACCCCCCTGTCAGATGAGAGCTGAAACCTCTTCAAGAACTACAAGCAGGTCCAGCCTCTATTCAAAAGCAACTTTGGGACGTGACTTCTCGATAAAATCAAGAACTTTAGTTTCTGGACCCAAATTCTTCATTACTGCTCTGGACAAATTATAAAAAAATAAAACCAACTCACTGCTTGGAGGTTCTGCAGGTGATGGAGGTCCTAAAGATGCTGGTATGTAATGATCTGGTTGTCTCTCTGGCTGGTGGTTGTTGTGGTTCTGATGAGTCCCTGTCATGTTGAGGTTTAAATAAAGCTTCATCAGGAAGTGAAACTGATGTTTTAAAAGTAAAGCAAAATTCTACAAAATTTGGAAATTTCCCTTTTCATCCCCCCAACCACCCCACCTCAGCAGAGAGCTAGGCAGTGAATGTGAATGTGATGGTTCATAACATAAACACAATAAAAATGTGACAACAAAAAAAAGAAAAAAACTATCTGAAAAATACAAGAAATAAAGTTAAAGGGTGGGGAAAAGTTACCTCTAAGTGTCTAAAACAACTTCTGCAACTTCATTCCTTAATACTACGCTAGATTGGAAGCGTTGACCTTATTTTTGCAATGCCTAAAAAACTTTTTAAAATGTATAAGGTTCATTATCATGTACACTAAATCATAAATAATCATAAAAACACATTATGTTGTGAAAAGAGTGTTTGTAATTAATTGTTTGTAAAAAGATTTTAACTTTGCTGAACATGTAACCAATGATGATAATTAACTTTAAAATATCATAATGTATTTATTGTGCATTAATTTAAGAATTTCTATAAATTATTGTTGTGTCTGTTTTGATGACGTTGGAGATTAGTGGGACATAAAAGAACATGGTTGTATTTATGGTGTTTGTCTTTTTTTTAGTTCATTAATGAAAAGTTTGAGATAATGAGAAAAGAGTGGGCGAACTGAGAGGCTACGTGTGCTTCACGAATAACAAAGGGTTAACAGCTGAGCAGCTTGGAAACTAAAAGTCATCCTATGCTGCAGCTTAAGCCTTTCCCTCGAATACGTTTTGGACAGAGATGTCCGTTTATTTTTGGCCACGTTGTGCATTAGGTTTCACGTTGCATGTTAGGGCTTATGTTTTTGCATGAATCAATGTAAAACCCATGTGTGTCATCAGAGTGGCTCAGGATGCGGTTTGAATTCTTCAGTTTACATTTACAACGAAAGAGAAGAGACGGGGAGAGAAAAGATGAGTGGGGACTGACAGAGAGAACAGGAAGTTCAGGCTCAGTTTACATTTAGAGAGAAAAGAGGAGAGACAACATCTTTAACCAGGAAGGAAACCACGTAAACTCCTGTCAGAGTTTTCTTTACTACTCCATTTGTTTTCTGAATGACAAGGCAGAAACAGAAAAAGGAAAATCCTCCTCAGTCTTCACTCGCTCACTTTCCACATGAAAAGGAAAAAATGATGAAATGCTGCAGCTTCAAGCAGCTGATTCATCAAAGCTCGGTCTACATCTGAAGCTGACAATAAGTTGCTTTGCTGCAAAATCCATCTATCTGTCACCTGAACCTGCTTATCCTAGTCAGGCCCATAGGGAGAACAGAATATATATATATATATATATATATATATATATATATATATATACACACATACACACACACACTCACACACACACACACATATATATGTATACATACATATTCAGTACATTTTGGGTTATATTACCACTTAATTCTGCTGAACTAAAACCTTGTGGCCACGTAGATTCCCGGTCAGTCCCGGTCAGTCACACTGTAGCTGTGCGTGTCCCAATCGGGCCAAACTTACTTTTATTTAGTGTATCGCACTGATGTTCACAACATGTGAAAGATTTTTTGTACGTCTTATTAACACATGTAAAAGCAGTCAGGGGGAAAAAAATTGAAAAAAACAGACTGGAACAAAAGAGTTTTACATCCAATTACACAAAGGGACATCATTATATATGTCTATACACACACATATAAACATATATATAAATGCTAAACACCAAATACTAAAGAAGTATATTATAAAGTAAAATGAATATAAAATATACAGCAAAGGAATGAAATATATAGAAAATTAAGTCAAATATTCAGCGGAGGAGAGTAAACAATGCAATAAAATAACAGATTGAGGGTGTCATCTGTGATGAGGTGAACTAGACATAAAGTGTCAATGGGAATATTTACTTGCTGTAAAGTGAAAGTGTGCATGTGATGTAAGGCATTCAGTATTTTTAGTAACAGATAGCAGCAAAGAGTTTGTAGCAGCAGGTGTGTAAATGTCAGTCCATGTTGAGACCAGTTAAAGTGCAGTGTAGTCCAGTTTAGGAGTTGTGACTGAGGACCCGAATGGAAGAAGCTCTCTTCATCCCGCGTGTTTGTTCATGTTCCTTGTCCCACATATCTGACAAATACTCACTCACTTATTAAAAACCCATGAACATTTGAATGCATGTAACCCCATTTTGTATGTTGTACACAATGATTTATTTATTGTGCATTCACTGATTTATTGGGTGCTCTATATGTCTTTGAATTATTCCGTCTAAATTGTGTCTGTTGAAGACGTTTCTTGCTGTTTTCAGCTGAATATCTATGCTGTTGGTACCATGTTCTTGTTTATGAAGCTTGGAAATGGTTTTCATAGCCTCATATAATAGTACTGTAGAGATGTTATTCACCCTCAGGGAGAAATGTACAATTTAACAGTCCAGAGGTGGAGAAAGTCGTTTCAGTCAGTTCCACCTTTAACAGCTGCATTACACTTCAGCAGTACTAATAATCCAATAATATACTGTATGGTCATCTACATAATGATGAACATATACTGTTCTGAACTGAGTACTGTTACTGCTGTATTTATGCTTGTAAAAGGGGGTTTCTACACTGTGGTAAATTTACTTTATGAGCTCATCACTTATTTTGTATGGAAAATATTAATGTTGGAAAAGCAATGAGTTGATGCAGCCATTGTGCACAAGTGCATCACCCACCTAATAACCGCTGGACCTAAATCCCTACATTAGTCAAACAGACTACAAGGCAGCATTTTTTCAAATATCATCATATCAGGACTGTTGGACGGGACCTCGAGAATGAACTTGGGCTGTGTGAAACTGTAAAACTTTATGTGAAACTGCAGCTACAAAATGCAAAAAACATATCAGATTTAACTCAGTTTAGTGTAGTAGAAGTACTCTTTGCTTTTTAAATCCACAACACAAAAGCAAAACACACAAAATGTTAAATAGAAAAAAACTATAAGGAAATCTAGTGGAATCAGTTGAGCCTTTCTCATTATGGGAAGGCATCAATAAAAAAAATGTAAAGTAATGTCAAATGATTTTCAAATTATGGCATTCTCTTTTTATTTACATTTTACACATTTTCCAACTTTTCTGGACAAGACAGTTCTAAAATCAGACGTTCACTGAACTTGTTTTCTGCGCAATTCATTTTCAAAACCCATAAAAGCTTGTAGAACCAAACAAACTTTAGTTCATTTACATTTACAGGCAGTGTTGAAGCTAAACTCCTAATGATAAAAGTAGTTTTTTTTTCAGCTTCATGTTTTCAAGTAAATCCAGTAAAGACAATTAATATTTCAATAAATAGGTAAATAAATATACAAAATAGAAGCGTAATAAATAAATTAAACAGTTTGTTGATAAATAGAAACGTGGGATATTCAGAGCAAGAGTGGAAAGTGCTGAGACGAGACGCCGAGTCAGTCCTTCTGTGGACGTGGTCCAGAGCTCCTCCTGCTGGCAGCAGCTGACGCTCTCATGGAGTTAACCAGCAGGTCCAGGTGTTCCAGGTGCTGCTCTGTTACCTTCCTGATCAGTTCCCACGATGCACTGCTAAAAGCCTGTGTACACAGTGGCCCAGTAAGTCTTACCACTCTGTACACAAAATAATGTGTTTTGTACTACAGGAGGCAAGCAGGACTTGTACTTACAGTGCGGTACAGAGTTTTTCGGGCCAGCCTCCTGTAGTAGTTCTTCAGTCTGCCATTTTCAGACTTGGTACTTAAAACCTGGAAACAAAAACCTACAACTAGTTAATTTTCTGTGTAAGTTCAAAACCCTTCCAGTACGCACTCAAGTGTGAAGTCAAACATGGTTAAGTGTACTTGTCCTTTCAGCACAAACCAGTGAGAGAGTAAACGCTAAAAGAAGTTAATTATCAGCAAGTGTTTTCAAAGTAAAAGCACCTGAGCGATCAGGGGAAGAAGCTGTTTCTACTCACACATTTGCTGAGGTCAGTTTTCTGTCTGTGGATGCTCTGGAGGAAGTGATGAGTCTTGCTGGTGTCCCAGGTAACAGAGGAGAGGTTGCCACAGTGATACAGTTCAAAGATATGGTTCAGACTCTCTCTGATGAAAACCAGCTGAGTCTGCACCTGGAGAGCGAGAGGTTTGAATTCCAGCCCTCTCATTGGCTCACAGAGCTGTTAGTTGATCTTCTTATGTAAATGTGTCATGAATTTTTTCAGAGTAAACAGGCTAATAATAACTTATGATGATAACAAGATTAAAATAAAATGAGAGAAAAAGCAAACAACTTGTAATTGATTGATTGATTACCTCAGTGCGTCGTATGTGTCTGTAGAGTTTGTATGGAAAGGAAACTGGACTCTCCTCGTCTGTCATTGGACCACCCTGAAACATGTTACAAACCAGGAAGTCAAACTGGTTCCACTGGTTCCTGACAAAATTCTTGTTATACTAACACAGTGCACAGTATAGGAAATTTGCTACAACATTAACACCACATTAGAAAAGTATAGAACTAATAAATGCTGATAGGTCAACCACCTTCAGAACAGAAACCAGTTAAAATCGGCTCCACCTTTTCCAACATTGATCTTTGACATTTAGTTTTTACTAAATACTGTACATAGTGCCATAATTACAATCCATATTGGCTGTAGCTCACTTGATAAGGGAGCTGTCCACAGGGTGAGCAGTTTGATACCACGGCCCATCCTGGCTAAGTGTCCTTTTGCAAGACAATGAAGCCTTAAGTTGCTCTCACTCGGCCAGGTGGGCGCGTTGTTTGGCAGCCACCGCCAATAGTGTGTGTGTGAATACGTGAATGAGAAGCTAAATTGTAAAACACTATATAAGTGGCCATTTAACAGATGGTATCTGAGTATTATCTGATACAAATAAACAATGATTAACACCTATTATAAAATAATACATGGAAAATATATTTTTCAATACGTTTAAAACATTTTCTATTTTATACTTTTTAGTCTGTACTGTTTTAAGTACTTTTAACTACTACTACTACTACTTCACTTTGGGCTTTTCCCATCAGGGGTTGTCACAGCGAATCATCCTTTTCCACTTCACTCTATCCTGGGCATCTTCCTCTCTGACACCAGCTAACCTCATGTCCTCTGTTAGAACGTCCATATATCTCCTCCTTGGTCGTCCTCTCGCCCTCTTGCCTGGCAGCTCCATCTCCAACATCCTTCTACCAATATATTCACTGTCCCTCCTCTGCACATGTCCAAACCATCTCAGTCTGGCCTCTCTGACTTTGTTACTAACACAGGCAACGTGCGCTGTCCCTTTGATGAGCTCGTTCCTTATTCTGTCAAACCTCGTCACTCCTAAGGAGAACCTCAACATCTATATCTCTGCTGCTTCCATCTCTGCCTCTTGTCTCTTTCTCACTGCTACTGTCTCTAACCCATTGAGCAGAGCTGGTCTCACCACTGTCCTGTACACCTTTCCTTTGAGTCTTGCTGACACTCTTCTGTCACACAACACTCCTGACACTTTCCTCCACCCACTCCAACCCTCCTGCACTCACCTCTTCACCTCTTTTCCACACTCCCCGTCACACTGAACTGTTGACCCCAAGTACTTAAACTCCTGCACCTTCTTCACCTCAGCCCCCTGTAACCTCATGCTGATACTTTCCTCCCTCTCGTTTAGACACATGTATTCCGTCTTGCTACGACTGACTTTCATGCCTCATCTTTCCAGAGCAAACCTCCACCTCTCCAGCTGTTCCTCCACCTGCTCTCTAGTCTCACTGCCAATCACAATGTCATCTGCAAACATCATTGTCCAGGGAGATTTCTGTCTGACCTCGTCATCAACAATCTCAAAGCGTAAATGGCATCAGCGGTGCTCTTACGGGGCATGAAACCATACTGCTGCTCACAAATCTCCACCTCCTTCCTAAGCCTGGCCTCCACTACTCTTTCCCACAGCTTCATTGTGTGGCTCATCAGCTTTATCCCTCTGTAGTTGCTACAGTTCTGCGTGTCACCCTTGTTCTTAAAAATCGGCACCAGAACGCTTCTCCTCCATTCCTCCGGCATCTTCTCACTCTCTAAAATCCTGTTAAACAGACCTGTCAGAAACTTCACTGCTGTCTCTCCTAGACACTTCCACACCTCCACAGGTACGTCATCAGAACCAACAGCCTTTCCGCTCCTCATCCTTTTCAGAGCCTTCCTCACCTCATCCTTTCTAATCTCTGCTATTTCCTGCTCCACAACATCCACATCTTCCTCCCTTCTTTATTTTCTTCATTCATCAGCTCCTCAAAATACTCCTTCCATCTTCTCTGCACACTCTCCTGGCTTGTTAGCACATCTTTCCCATCCCTATCTCTCTTTCTGACTAGCCTGTAAAAGTCCTTCTCTCCTTCCTTCGTGTCTAACCTGTTATACAGCTCATAATAAGCTTTGTGTTTGGCCTTTGCCACCTCCCTCCTCACTCTGCGCTGCACTTCCTTGTACTCCTGTCTACTTTCCGCAGTCCTTTCTACATCCCACTTCCTTTTAGCTAACCTCTTCCTCTGGATGCAGTCCTGTACTTCCTCATTCCACCACCAAGTGCCTTTATCATCTTTCCTCTTTCCAGATGACACACCCAGCACCTCCCTACCTGTTTCCCTGAATACCTCTGCTGTGGTTTCCCAGTCATCTGGAACCTCTTCCTGATCACCCAAAGCCTGCTCAACTTCTGCCTAAATTCCTTCTAAGTTTCTTCATTCTTTAGCTTCCACCACTTGGTATTCTTCTGTGTCTGTCCTCTCTTCTTCTTCCTGACCACCAGAGTCATCTTACACACCACCATGCGGTGCTGTCTGGCTACACTCTCTCCTACCACCACTTTACAGTCACTAACCTCTCTCAAATGACCTCGTCTACATAGAATGTAGTCCACCTGTGTACTCCTACCTCCACTCTTGTATGTCACTCTGTGTTCCTCTCTCTTCTGGAAGTAAGTGTTGACTACAGCCATTTCCATCCTTTTAGCAAAGTTCACCACCATCTGTCCTTCTGGATTCCTTTCCTTAACACCAAACCTGCCCATCACCTCCTCATCACCTCTGTTCCCTTCACCAACATGCCCATGGAAGTCTGCTCCAACAACTACTCTCTCTCCTCTGGGGATACTCTCTACGACCTCATCAAACTCACTCCAGAATCTCTCCTTCTCTTCTAACTCACAGCCAACTTGTGGAGCATACCCACTGACTACGTTCACCATCACCCTGTCTGCGACTCTTTTCACCTCTAGAACATTGTTCACAAACTCCCCCTTCAGGATCACTCCTACTCCGTTTCTCTTCCTATCCACACCATGGTAGAACAGTTTGTATCCTCCTCCAATACTACGTGCTTTGCTGCCCTTCCACCTCGTCTCCTGCACACACAGTACATCTACCTTCCTTCTCTCCATCTTGTCTGCCAGCTCTCTACCTTTCCCTGTCATTGTGCCAACGTTAAGAGTCCCTACTCTCAGATCTAAGCTTCTGCCTTTCCTCTTCTCTCTCTGAACACGAACCCTTCTGCCTCCTTGTGAATACAATTTTCATTTTCAAATATGAAATCTAGATAATGAAAGAAACATAGTGTATGTTGAGCAACTGGAAAGTGAATTTGAGACCTGAAAGACAAAACCATCTGAACGAAGAGGATTAACCTTCAGAATAAAAGTTGACAAGTTTATCTTTAACTATAGAATCTAGTTTATGAAGCAGAATCATATTGTTCCTCAAACTGACTGTATTTCTGTTAGTATTTAGGATATATTTGTATTTAAAACGTTTGTCAACTAGTTAGTCACAAAGTCTCTACTTTTATTTTGAAGAGTGGAATTGGTTTTTGCGTGTTTGGAAAATGAAAGTGAAGGGACTTCCAGAGAGAGAGGAGCATCTTCCCAACATCAGCAGACATGCTTTTATTGTTAAACCACTCAATGATTTGAAAATGACTGAAGACAAAATGTCAAAGTCGATCTGATTTTTTTCAGTTCATCATTTTTCAAACTGACTGAAATTTAAATATTTGAATTGAACCTAAACACATCCTGACAGGGAATGTCAGGAAACATTTAGGCTACCAAAAGGCATCATTTAGTACTGCACTTAGATTTTAGTGCTATTGTTAATTATAAAATCGAGTTCATGAAATAAACATGATTAATAATTGTTTGTTTGTGTATTTATGCTATTATTAATTTTATAATTATATTTTTATTGTTTATGAAGTTGTTAGTCAGGATCTGAGTTTTACATATGACCGAACCCTCTCCTTTGAACAACACATTTAAGAAAACAACTGTTCATGGCAGATACAGAGGTATGAATTTGTCTTTGTGTCATGTGAATTATGAAACGACTGAAACGTTCTGGGTTTTTTTGTTTAGCTTTTCTTTAATTTTCTGAGGTCTTGAACTTCAGATGCTAAAGTTCCTCAAAATATTATTAATTTTAACAATATTGTATGTCCATACACAGAAAAATACCTTGATTGTAAGACACAACATATCCGCAAATGTGAAGAAGGTTGAAATCAGTTACAGGATACTGTAACGTGGACAGTTTTTTCCTTCTCTGTGTGTTCGTCTGTTTTCTGCTCTACAAGACGTTTCTCAGTGCTCATGATAAACCTGAAGATGTGCATGTATGAACATAAAGTGAGGAACGTGATAACAGTCTAATAAACTAATTATCAATTTGTTTGTGAAAGAATTTTTAATGGGTCACAAAAATAACAAAAATTCAATTTTAAGCGTATTTGAGCCCAGAATAATGCTAATATAAGATTAAATATGCATGTTAAACTTTACTTTCATTAATAAATAAATAAATACCCATTCTGTTGATGCTCAGGTGTGATTTCCCAGGCCTTTAGCACAACTTCCTAAATCTCTTCCAGAACTCCAGCTTGATCTGGTGACTGAGATAATTTTTTCACACAACTGGGAGGATTTTTTTTTCTTGGGGGGGGTTGATATAATAGGTTATATCCTATTGGACTTGTATCCATGCTGACTGAGGAGGCCTTGGACATAGAGGAGACAGCCCAGACTTTCACTGAGTGCTTTGTACATGGACTTAGATAACCTGTTTTCCAATCGTCACTCTCCATAATCATCTCTGTGCATGTGGGTAACAAAAGCCTGCAGACAGTAAACTGGGACTGAAAGACTGAAAGAATGAATGAAAGTTAATGTTTTTCATGAACTCTGTGTCAGACACCTCAAACTTTGACTTTGTTCCGGTCACCTGGTGTCCATTGTGCACCCTTTTCTTGCTATTTGCCGACGTTACTTGGGGTTTTTCTTGGCGACTCTGCTCACGAGGCAGCTGACCTGAGTCTCCTACTCAGTGTCTGTGCACAGTGTTTTGTCTCTTGTTGTATTAAATGATACAGAACATTTAGGAGCAGTAAAGCATTTAAAGGAGGACCCTAGTAAGTATAGGTCTTCTTGGGCTTATGTTCACTGCGTCCTGTGACCTGATTGGATACAGTTGCAACATGGCTCTGGAGACTAAAGTGCACACCTTTTAAGGAATCCTGAATTTCTTTTCTCGTCGAAAAGAACCTCCCTACAAGTCTACGCGAGGCCCAAATGAACAGTCATATTGTGGTTTTTCAGGACATAAACTTATTTACAAATGTTTTAATACCTGGGACAGGCAGACACGATCCTTTTAAGAGCATCCACACTCGAATTTATGGAAAAACTGATCAGTAGAACGCTAGAGATTTGTCAGGCAGTTGTTACTGAAAGTAAAGTTCACAGTTTGTAATCGTGCAGACTTCAATTACTCTCCGGTTTACATTTCTGGAGTCAGTGGTGTACTCACCATGATGCTGATGAGAGTCAGAGAGATGTTGCTCTGGTGACTGTATCGTGAGAACCAATCAATGCAGAGAGCAGGACTGAGGATGCTGCTGATGAAGAAAAGCAAGCCTGTCCAGGTGGTCATGGTGAAGATGAGGATGTGAGCCGTGCTGTGCTTCACCGTGTGCAACATGCTGCTGCTTCTGACGTCTGACTTTTATTCTAGGACAGGAAAGAGAAAACACAGCAGAGACCAAAAGTCCCTGTGTTTTCACTTTCCAAACATCCTGATACACTTACTACTGGCAGGCATCACAAAACTTTTTACAGCACTGCACAAACATGCTGTCACAATGAAACGTGCTGCATTTACATTAGGAATTCAGTGACAATGCTAAATGTATTTAGCAGAACTTTTTCAGCAGAATGACTGCAGCATGTTTTAATGGAATTATCATTACTGATACATAAATGTGTGTTTTACTTCTGGAGCAGCAGATTTGGACTTTTCAGTCTTTTTTTTTAATCTCAAGTGTTTGTTTGTAAAATCCTAATCTTGTCTTTCAGTGTCTTTCAGGAACACGTAGTACACTAAACATACCTCTAAATCCCACCCAAATGCAGTAATTAGATTTCATTTAGTGATTAAAAATTATAAAAAATAAATTAGATCAAGTTTTATTTTTTTCTCTAATCATCTTTAAATCAGTAAGTGGTTTCACAATAAAAGCACAATTGAACTAAGTTAATGTTGGACCTCTCGCTGGAAGTCCCTTCATTTTCATTTTCCAAACACATCACAGGAAGTCACACATTCTACTCTTCACAATAAAAGCAGAGACTTTGTGACCGACTAGTTGATGAACAATTTAAATACCAATATAAACTTAATATTAAAAGAAATACATTCAGTGTCAGGAACAAAATGATTCTGATTCATAAACTAGATTCTATAGTTAAAGATAAAACTTTCAACATTTATTCTGAAGGTTAATCCTCTTCCTGTGGGTTATTCTTTGACAGTTTTCTCTTTCAGGTCTCATATTCACTTTCCAGTTGCTTTGGAACTTCAGTGATGATGAAACATCATGTAGTCACAATAATACATAGATTAACCTGCAGTTTGTGCCCCGGGTCACGGTGACATGACGTGTTGTGCTCCCCCACTCTTTCTACACAAGGGCAAAATCAGCAAAGTACCGAAACTAAAATAGATAGATGTTTATTACCTTTGGGGGTGAGCAAACCAACAATAAAAAAGCTATAAAAATCCCACTTTGTCTAGAAAAAACAAACTGCAAACACAGGAAATGACCATGTGAATATTATGTGAATATTTTCAGTGGAGTGTTTACACACTTAGCAGATGTGTCTTACCTAGTGCGCTGTCTCTATTGTAAGTAGAGACTAAGCTGCTCACAGTCACTAACACAACGATGGTTTGGTTGGAAAGAGGCTGTAGTCATCTGGGGCATGAGAAGCTTGTTGGACCAGCTGGTCCCATCCTGTGGCAGCAATTAATTCAAAGGGGCCAATCCATGGACACCACTGTGGCCCACTGCTCCCTCACACACACACACACACACTGCCATCACAGTGACTGCTGACCAAACTTCTTCAGGACTCATTGGCGTCTGTCAGAAGCTCTCCAGGATTACCCTTTGTCCATCAGAGGACTCTTCACTCACCTCTGGAACAAATCCTCACAGTTTACATTTCCTCCAGGAGCATCCGTTCCCTCAGACGTCTCATGGCTGCTGAAGAATAAATGAATGATCTTAATTGACATTAAATAAAGGGGACAAGGACATTCTGCAACACTACTATCTTTAAAGATTAAAAAACACACAATGATATATAATAAAAATAATACATATGTGTAATGTGTAAAAGAGATTGTGCTCATGCTCAAAGGAGCTAGATGTTTTCCTCAAAAATTCCTGTTAAAGAAAAATCTAAAATCTTCCAAACTTCAGACTTTGAAATCAAAGACCTGGGACATTCTCATCTAGGTAAACGAGGACCTTTAATGACCCCCAAGATTCGTTTTAAAGACCCCAAAGCCCTCGTGTACTCTCTCAGATGTGTGTTGAAATGTGTCTTTCAGGTGATTTGGGGAAATCCACCAGCAGGTGGTGACAGGCAGCAGCTGCCCCTAGACCTGATCTGTTCACATCATGAAGAATTTTACAGCAGTGAAACAGTAAAGTGAAGGTTTTAAGAAAGTGTTTTATTTATGAGTGAATTGAAAAAAAACAAAATAACCTTTTTGTGCCACGATCTTTGTCTTTTACACAGGACTGTCATGGATTTTGAAGACCGTTTAGTGTCTCTTTGTGATCCAGACTGAGAGCGTGTACATGGACAATAGTAACCGTGCCACTTCAGGAAACCTAACTCCATTTATTATTATTATTTTTTATTTTACTCCATTTGTTTCTGTTGCTACAAGCTTGATCAATGACTGTTCAATACTTTGCTGTATCCTATGTCTGTGTGTATTGTAGATGTTTTTTTTTACTTGCTGTAAAACAAATTGCCCCATGGGGATAATAAAGTTACCATGAACCTTGAACCTACTTCTCTTCTCTAAATTTATTCACATTGTGCATCAGAGCCAAATCGTCCACTGATAACAAACTTCATTTTATCAATTTCCACACAATTTCTCACATCAGGCTGAGTGAGGCGAAATGTGGAGCCCACACCTTAGTCTGAAGCAGAGCCTCCTCAGGTTCCTGACTTGAGTCAGAACCCCAACAGAACCAATATAAGGATGTGTGTGTTTACACACACACACACACACACACACACACACACACATTTGTACACACATACTTTCATTGACATAATACATTCCCCAGCCCCTTCCCCTAAAACTAACCACATCTGAATGCCTCACCCTAACCAAATCTAAATTCTAACCCTGACCCTAAAACCCTGTCTTGACCCTCAAAAAGCCATTTTGTGGGTCAAAGGTCATGTGTTCAATGAACACTGCTCCACAACGTCTTTGTCTCAGACATAGTGTTAGTTTTTGGAGTTACTGCACTGATAACTTTGACCAATATTTCTTTTTTTTTGTCCACAGATGATTTATTCTGTATTCACACACACACACACACACACACACACACACACACACACACACACACACACACACACACAATGTAGTGATTACCAATCGTTACACATACAAACCCTGATTAAACACTACTGGTGATTGACAGGTCCTTCTCATTGTACTTTTGTTGTTCTGCTTCAGGTAAATGCACCTCTTAAACCTCATAAACCTGTCACTGATTTTACAGTCTGAAATGTTATGTAAAACCTGTTCACTTGAACTCGTGGCTCAGCCAAACGGGGGGATTTTAGGTTTGGGGCGTACCGAGAACTGTTATAAGTTTGGTGCTTTTTGTCCCCTTTTAGTTTTTCACTGCTCTTAACTTGTATATGGGCATTCATTTTTATGTTTTGTGTGTGTCCCTGCAGTATTCCTCTGTTCCTCTGCTCGTTACCTGTGCACTTACCATTTGCCTTTATCATCATCACCAGTGCCTTTCGTCATCATCATCATCATAATTACCCCTGTATGTTTGCATTAAAGGCCTTGCATTTAGTTTTGGGGTTGCTAGTGTGTCCTGGTTCCTATTGGCGCAGCTCCCTGATCTTGTTAAGCCTTTTCCGATCTCCAGCTCCTAATACTGGTCGTGAGTCTGTTGATGGTTTTGGAAGTTCAGGTTTTTGTTTTAGCAAAAGTGTCTCTGCCTTTGAGTTTATACTGTTGTATGTTAACATTGTTAAACCATTTTCAGAGAGTTTTGTTAGAGCTCAGGTCTGTGTGCTAAGTATCATCTACAGGATCTGTAGTACGTGTGATAATTAATAACCGAATTAGTATTTATGTGCAAATAAACCTGTTGCACTCTCAGCGTGTCTCAGCTTCTGCTCTTGGGTCCACTAGTTACAGTTTCTTTGGGTACAGTATCTAGGTATGGTAACCTTTACAAGAACATGTTGTCTTTTTTAGTTAAATTGCAGGCTGACATCATGATTGGGATTCGACTATTCGTACCCCACTTTCTGTTGCTTTGAAGTTTAGAAATATATTCATATGAGGAAGTAATCTGTGACTGTACACCACTGCAGATTAAACTATCCATCCCTGTGTAAAGCGGTTTCCATATGACCTGAGATCAGACCTGCAGTGATTCTAAGCTGGTCTCCACATGTCAGCTGGTTGCAAACAAAAGCAGAATTCAGAATCTATACCTGATGGAGAAATGAAGAAACCTGAGTAATGATGTCCGACCGAGACACCGTTATTCCTTGATTGTTTTGACTGTCTCACAGTGGCACACTCTACCCACAACAAGGCATTCGGGGTTGTGTTCGGTATAACACCGCCCCCCAAAGGTACGAGTGAGTTTAAATGCACTTGCACAACCTGGGTAGTGAAAATCCACATATAGCTCAGTAACCTGATGTCACAGATTTACCTTCTACTTCATGTGGCTGCTGTTTGACGGCTGAGGGGGGAGCCACAGCAAACCATCTGAATACTTTTGTAAATGAGAGTGCAAGCCTTTGTGTGTGAATGACAGTAAACAGTCACACTTGTGCACACATGATGTACGAACTTCATGTGTTTATGACATGTCTTAGTGTCGGCTGGGATGAATGTACTCTGTGCAGATCTGTCTTGTGTCTTTCTCGGTCTATGTGGACTAGTCCAAAAATTCTTTCATTTTTTCTCTGTGGTGCTGTGTGTATGTGAAGAAAAGGAGCGTGTATGATTTTTTTTGAGGTTCTCGCAGTCTGGTAGAGAGAAAAACTGAAAAACAATCCACCGACTGGAGGTGTTGGTTCCTCTCTTACTGAGGGTGACCTTTGCTGAAACTTCTGTTCTTTATTCATAGAAATCTAGACTGAACATGAGGTGTGGCAGCTGAGGAGAACCATTTGCACTGGGCAAATTGCACTTATCTCCTCGAAGTGAGATAAGGGTTCAAGTGTGAGCTCCACCTCCTCCTCTCCCTTCAGCATACTGCAGCAGCAACCGATGTATTCTAACTTATTTTTCTTTGCATTTCTTTACATACATCAATTCATACTACACTAACCCATTTATCTGTTTTTAGTTGGATTGTTTTGTGGGAGTTTATTCAGTGCCTGGTAGGACAGGGTCAGAGGAGGGAATAGATGACAGGTTTGAAGATCCACTCCCCTGAAGTTCAGAGTTTTCATTCAAAGTAAACCTCCCACTAGAAGAGGAATCCTATCCATGCTGAGGTTAGTGTATGATCTCTTCGAAGACTTGCACCTATGAATTTAGCTGCCAGAAACATTATGCAAGATCTTTGCAGAATGAAATTGGCATGGGATGAGACTGGCTCCGGACATCTTGCCCAAAGGTGGATCCAATGGGTACAGAGTCCACAACAGTAAAGTGACTTTGGAATTGACAGATGCATCAAGCCAGAAAACTTTGGTCAGCCAGCCCCGGCAGGTTACGGTAAAATTAGTATTTGATTTAAAAGTTGGGCTCCATCAGCATCTGGTGTTTTCACTGTCACTGAACAGCACCTTTAGGACACCAAGGTAAAGTACGAGTATCATAAGTTTGGGCTTCAGTACACTAATAGTGTATGATTATTTTATAAATCAATTTTAATTAGATACAATTTTCTTCTGAATTTACACAGTTACTCAAGTGGCAAGTGAAACATGTTGGTCAAAATCTCACTTTAGAGCTTCAAGTCTACACAGGTCTCTGGAGTGCATGCCTGTGTTTTATGTGGTGACATCAACAGTGGGACTTGATGTAGTCCACTTGGTTCAGTTTGCTGCTGGTGGACAATCTGATGCCACAGCAAACCGTCTGAATGCTTTTGTAAATGAGAGGTTTTCATTTCTAATAAAGTTGCAGAAGCTTTTAAAAACTTAAATCTTAAGTTCTAATTCATTATCTGGTGAACTGCCTTCACCAGCTGTTTCTCACTGATTGGACTCGTACCGCAGCAGGAAATTGTTACCTGTGGCTAAAATTTAGTTTCTGCGAAAACAGTCTGACCAGCAGAATTTCATCAGTAACCCCTCTCCCCTTTTCTCTTTGTAGGCATCAACGCTCGCTCGCTTCCTGGTTTGTCTTTTTGTCTGCAACACTTCCCCTGAGTGTGAGTGTCTGTATGCACACAAATCCATATCAGTCTGATGGCTAAAGTCCACTAGAACAACCAACAATTTTCCTGCTGTTCTGAAGCCGAGCATAGATCAGAGTCTCAGTGGATCTGGTTTTTCAGCTGACTTGTTTTAGAAGTTCTCGTTTGGATAAAGGACTCTTGACTGTGTGGTCCAGGACTGTCCTGGTCTGGGTCACCTTATGGGATGTCATTGAACCATAAAATACTATCGTTGGCTGTGCTGATGGGGCTGGTGATCGGGTAAGTCTGTACACAAACTTCTACTGTTACAGTTGTACTAATACTACACACTTGCACTAAAAGATTTCAGTAGCATTTCCAAGAAACCGATCACACGATCAAACATACGGGTCTGAGAAATGCCAGGTGCCCAAAGAACTGAGCTTGCTAGGAGGTTTGTGGTGTAAAGAATTAGGTCTTTAAGCGAATCTGTCGGATAGGGTTCTGATCCTGGCTGTTTTCTCCACATCCCATCACATGATACGTCTTAATTTTCATCGTCAGTGATGAAATCGGTATCGGAATTAGTTAATGTACATATGCTGATGCTTCTCTACAGAGACAATTCTGCATTTTATTTCAGTAAGACAAAAACATATCAAAAGTTTCAGTCTGACATGGATAAATGTAACCCCTCACACTTCAGGATTCTGTTAGGCCCACCATTGGTTCTTACCAGCCCAGAGTCTAAAAACAAGCATAATACTCAGAATGATCAATTGTGAACAAAAAGGAGATTTTCCCTGAGATGTGGACTGTTTTTCTATAACTGAAATCAAATAGTGATGAACCAGTAATGTACAGAAATATCGGTCATATAAAGAATAAAAATATCCTGTGACATTCCTTATGGTCTGATAATGACTCTATGAATGGCTTTCTTTTATATGTACTTTTTTCTTAACAGCCCTTTTAAGATAAGAGGTCATTTATTTGAAGTCGTCTTTGTCCGTGTAACTCTGGATCCTGAAGCTGAGCTCCGTTTTGTTCTGCACAAAGAAAAGTAAATGAATTAATCTTCCACAGTTCAAACACAGAGACACGTACCTAACAAACATTTACACAAACGTTAAAAAAACTTTCAGATGTGGTCCTGATAATCTCCACAGAAACCAAAGTCAAACTGATAAACACGCCTCAGATCACGAGCAGAACACACCTGCAGCATTCACACGTCTTTCGGCTAAAAGCTTCTGCTTTTGTCAGTCGTACTAGTCCTTTTCTCTTTAGGTTCAATTAACAGTCTCACATCAGCATATTTAAATACAAGAGACAAAGGACCCAGGTTGACCACCCGAACTTCACCTCATTTTGTGCTGTTCTCCTCCAGGCCTCCTCCTCAATAGTCAGACTGATAGAGAGCAATAATTGTATCTCTACAGGCAGCTGGTGTCCAAAGTCCAAATGTGATTTAATGCCCAGCAGGACACAATCAGTCATAGGTGGATCATTATTAAACCGTCACCGTAGAGAGAAACAGGAACTAGCAGGTTTGACTGATCTGACACAGTTCATCAACTCAACCCACATGACATAAATGTCCCCGACAAAAGGGAAACTGATAAGAAACCGGTAGGACACTACATTTAACTAAAGGTCCTTTCAGCTTATTTGATGTCGGAGGAGCTGTTGCATCAGCTAATTTGACTGGTCAGTGTAACGACAACACGAATGCAGGTGTTTGTGTCACTGTCCATATCTCGGTGAGAAGAAGTGAAACCTCGTTCATAAACCAGGATCCAGACCCAAAGTTTACAAACACACAAAAGAAAAAATTCCAAATGCTTTAAACATGATAAACTTTGATGTAATTTCATTTATTGTTTAAAGGACATAGTCACTCATATTAAACTTGCTTGTTTTACTTGTAGTTTGGGTAAATACATGCTGTTAAACATCCCTCGAATTTCCTATATTAAAATATCTGTGTACTACTAGCTGAAAAACACCTCAAGATGACATCACTTGGAGGAACCTTCAGTTCAGCTTATGTCATCTTGTTACTCAAAGTATGGAGGTTATAGTCACTGTCAACATGCTTTTCCAGAGCTGCACCAGATGGCATCATCTGAACTCGTAATAATGGGAAACCCCTCCAGGTGACGTCATCCGGAGGAGTTTTTGAGCACGAAGCATGCTAAAAAAGCATTAATGTGAAGTGAAACCATAGAAAGCAAGGTGTCGTAACTATTTTGTAGTCAGAGTATCTGGCACAAACATCTGAACATATTTTTGGGTTTCAGCTGCATCTTATTTTTCTTTATTTCTATCAGAAGTACAAGTTCAATGAGATCTGGACAAGAAACTAACTTTGAAGAAAAGTCCAAAACACACGTGAATGTGAATATTTTCTTTAATTTGTCTCTAACTGGTTATAAAACTGACTCGATTAAACGTGTTTATAATGTATAGAACACAGAAGTTCAGTGTGTGAGCTGGGTGTGACTGTTGGTTAAAGGAAGCTTAAACGTCCTCATTACGGCGCTGGTTACCCACTGAGCCATCTTTAAACACCAGACAGTTTAGTAAAATGTCGTAATGTGATGACTCTTACATATCATTTTTAACCACTGATTGTGAGAGGCTGAAAACCAAAGTGTCATGAGGAGTTACGTAAGTGCACAGGAAGTTACACGAGTTTTTAAGAGCTTGTGAGCTAAAAACCAAACCAGCTGAAGTTCCTTAGAACAGAAACTTGGTTTTATTTCAGTGTTTGTGAAAACTTTTCTGAAGAAACCTCAGTCTTTCTACCTGTGTTGCTGTTTTCAGGCGACAAACTTTTATTTATTTCTGTAAAACAGGAAATAGCGCTTGAAGACTTTGTAGGTGAGGACACACTCGTGAGTTTCTATTTCAGGTTGCGATTACAGCACAGATGCTGTTACTCTGATTTTTTCATTCAAACCTGTAAAGTTTAGGTAATGTTTAGCATCAAACCATCAAACCATCACAGAGCCCCTGTGATGCAAACAAAAACAGGGTCAAAATATGCAGGTCAGCAGAACAATGAGTTTAATCAAGTCATAATATTAAACATGTCGTATACGTAAATGACCTTCTGCATGATCTGTCTTTACATCCAAGATACTAAACTCATAAATTAAAATGTTGGATTTGGCATTTTCCACATAAAAAAATACATAATATAATAATAATGTAACTGACATTGCTTATTCTACTGTATGTTAACATTTTTTCTTGTAAACAACCTGGGTAAAAATATCGGGACCTTCAGCTGATTATTCTGTAGCGTGCCGCCAGGAAAAGACTGGGTGGTGCTTTTACAGCACAAGAGCAGAAACACCCAACGACACAACCACCCTGTGTCTCAAGAGGTTTGTCCAGGACACGTAGGTCAGTCCACACTCCTGGGCTGTGGACCTGTTTCAAAGTACAGTACAGTCAGGTTCAGCATCAACGTTAAGTGACCAAAGTGAAGAAACACAAAGCTGTTCAGAAACAATCAGCCTCCAGTTGAAACCTATCGAAAACCTGCATCGAGAACAATTATTCCTACCACTTACTGTCATTTTTTTCCCTTTTTTTAAATGCTTGAATTGCAGAGGAAGTTGTAGATTTTAGCAGCTGGTTTGACCATCACTGAGCTGATGAGCTTTGCTTTGCATCTGTTAGTGTTCACTTTTCATTAATTTAAACACCTCAAGCCAGTTCCACCTGAGAGCACCTGGCTCATTTGCATTTGGTCCTGCATATTTCCTAAAAACTGACAGTCTTTAATAATGGGAAGGATCCAAAGTGCATACTTAACTAAAATATACAGTCAGTAAACGTTACACACACCAATCACCACTCTGATGTCGTCCTTTAGTCCAGTCGGGTTTCAAACTTTGTCAGTGTTATGAGACCTGCACTACCCACAGTCCTGAAGGGGCTAGCTGTCAGGGTCACGTAGCAATTTACCAAAACTCATTTTATTGGAAGTTCCACACATCATGAGTCCAGCGGACAACCCTGACACACCTTCTACACACCGCTGGACTCTGTGGAGGAGGTGGGTGAGAGGAGGATGTTGGCCAAGCTGACATCCATCATAGACAACAACTGTCACCCACTGCACCACACAGTGGAGGCTCTGTGCAGCTCCTTCAGTGGAAGACTGATCCACCCTCAGTGTAGGACAGAGCGCTACCGCAGGTCTTTCATTCCCACTGCGGTTAGACTCTATAACTCCACAGTCTAACCTACTTTACCTTCAATATTGTAAATATTCTGTAGAAGTTATAATTGTATATTTGTAAATAGACTTGAATTTATTTTTTTGCACATTACTTGCACTTTCTTGTTGCTTTGTACATCTGGGACCTGTGTAACATATAAATTTCCCCGTCGTGGGATCAATAAAGACACCTTACCTTACCTTACCTTCAAAAAGTCTTTGCTACTTTATAACTTACAGCATTTAATTAAAAAACAATTGTCCTAATAGACCAGTTTTATGTGCTGAGGATTTAGTTTTTACACTGTAAACTTGTTTACAGAAACTCCACCTTTGGTGGATGTTTCTTGTAGTTTGTGGGTTTTAGGGTGACAACATGGCACAGGCGAATTCTCTGCCTTCTAAGGGACAGGGTGCAGGTTCAGGCTCCTTTAGCCCAGAAAACTTTCACTTATTTTATTTAGCACAGATCTCTCTGGTCTTCATGCAGAAAACAAACTCGTCATCAGCCTTGTCTTTACCTTTCAGACACATCTTGGTTTTCATACTTTGTCTCAGCTGTTTGTGTCGTTCTCTAATTGTCAGTGCAAACTAGATTCAGTCCAACAGCTCAAATGGATTCAATTCAATTCAACTTTATTTATATAGCGCCAATTTACAACAAGGTAATGTCAAGGCACTTTACATAATAAAGTCAAGACTATACAAACATTTAAATAAAACCCAACAAATCCCCCTTGAACAGCCACAGGCAACAGTGGAGAGGAAAAACTCCCTTGAATGGAACAAACCTCCAGCAGAAGCAGGCTCAGGGTGGGTTGGAACCAAAATGGTCTAGTAGGATTATATGGTACTAGGAGATCTTTTAGATATGATGTGGCTTGACCGTTTAAAGCTTTATAGGTAAGAAGAAGGGTTTTAAATTCTATTCTACATTTAATGGGAAGCCAATGTAGAGAAGCTAATGAAGGTGAAATATGATCTCACTTACCAATCCCGGTCAGCAATCTTGCTGCAGCATTTTGGATTAATTGGAGGCTTTTTAGAGAGTTACTGGGGCAGCCTGAAAGTAGAGAATTACAGTAGTCCAATCTAGAAGTAACAAATGCATGGACCAGTTTTTCAGCATCGCTTTGAGAGAGGATGCTAATTTTGGCAATGTTTCTTAGGTGGAAGAAGGCTGTTCTAGAGATTTGTTTTATGTGTGAGGTAAACGACAAATCCTGGTCAAAAATGACTCCGAGATTCCTTGCAGTACTACTGGGGGCAATAGTTATGTCATCTAAAATAGCAATATGGTTAAAAAACATATTTCTTAGATTTTTAGGCCCAAATACAATAACTTCAGTTTTATCTGAGTTTAGAAGAAGGAAATTATACGTCATCCAGTCCCTTATGTCTTTTAGACATGCTTGTAGTTTGATTAATTTATTTGTTTCATCAGGTTTCATAGATAGATAGACATAACTGCGTGTCATTGGCGTAGCAGTGAAAATTTACAGAGTGTTTTCTAATAATGTTGCCAAGGGGAGACATATATAGAATAAAGAGTATTGGTCCCAACACAGAGCCTTGTGGAATTCCATAACTAACATTTGTGTCATCATTAACACGAACAAATTGGAATCTATCTGATAAATAAGATTTAAACCAGTTTAGCGCAGTTCCTTTAATGCCAATTACATGTTCTAGTCTCTGTAATAATATTCTGTGATCAATAGTGTCAAATGCAGCACTAAGATCTAGCAGAACTAGTATAGAGACAAGTCCATTATCTGAAGCCAGAAGAAGATCGTTGGTGACTTTAATCAGTGCGGTTTCTGTGCTATGATCCTGACTGAAATTCTTCAAACAAGTGGTTTCTGTGCAGGTGGTCACATAATTGCTTTGCAACTACTTTTTCAAGTATTTTAGAAATAAATGGGAGATGGATATTGGTCTGTAATTGGCTAAGACACCTGGATCCAGACTAGGTTTTTTAAGTAGAGGTTTGATTACAGCTGCCTTATAGGCCTTTGGTACATATCCTGTTTCTAAAGATAGATTAATAATATTTAATAGGAATGTGTGTAATAAGGGTAGAGTGTCTTTGAGCAGTCTAACTGGAATAGGGTCTAGCAGACATGTTGTTGGTTTAGATGCCATAATAGTTGAAGTTAACTCAGCAAGGTCTATGGGCACAAGGCAGTCTAAAAGGGACTGAGGACCTACTGATGATTCTAATTCTGATGAATTTGTGGGGAGAGTCTGGTGAATTTTGTTTCTAATAGCTACGATTTTGTTTGTGAAGAAAGTCATGAAGTCATTGCTGCTCAGCGCTGAGGGAAAGCTAGTTTCAACTGAACTATGGCTCTTAGTCAGCCTGGCTACAGTGCTGAAAAGAAACCGGGGGTTGTTCTTGTTTTCCTCTATTAGTGATGAATAATATGCTGTTCTAGCTTTACGAAGTGCTAATTTGTAGCACAACAACAAACAAGTATAAATTCTTTTTCCAGGCTAAGCTTGATTCTTGTGAATGAGTGGAACGCCACTTCCTTTCTAGTCTTCGTGTCGCCTGCTTTAAATTGCGGGTTTGCGAGCTATACCATGGAGATCGCCTGTTCAGATTTACTGCCTTCTTTTTTAGAGGGGCAACACTCTCAAGTATGGAACGTAAAGATGCTTCATAATTATCAGTCAGGTAATCAACTTGTACAGGAGTGGAGTTAATGAGGCTACTCTCAGTTATATCGGTACATTGAAGTAAATGATGAAGGCATCATTTCCTTAAATTTGTTCACATTGTTTTCAGATAAACACCTACTGAAGCAAAAACATTTTTCTAGCTACTGTATAGTCCATTAGATTAAATTCAAATGTTATTAGAAAATGGTCAGAGAGTACATAATTATGAGGAAATACTGTTAGATTATGGTAAATGGTAAATGGTCTGCACTTATATAACGCTTTTTCTACCTGTTGGTACTCAAAGCACTTTACACTTCTTCTTATCTACCCATTCACACTCTCAAACACACACATATTCATACACAAAAGGGGAGCTGCTATGCAGCTGGCCGAAGCCCATGCAATATGACACAATGCCATATGTAAAGACAAGGTCTAGGGATTGACTAAAACAATGAGTGGGTTCATTTACGTGTTGAGAGAAACCAATTGAATCTAATCAAGTAAATGCCGTGTTGAGGGAGTTACTGTCAGCATCTGCATGAATGTTAAAATCGCCCACTATGACGACTTTATCTGCACTAAGCACTAAATCAGCCAGAAAATCTGAGAATTCAGTCAAAAATCCAGAATAAGGGACTGGAGGACGATGCACAATAACAAATAGAAGTGGATTTTGAGTTTTCCAAATTGGGTGTGAAAGGCTCAGAGTGAGACGCTCAAATGAGTTATAACTATGTTTAGGTCTAGGGTTTATCGGTAAGCTTGAATGATAGATTGCTGCTACTCCTCCACCTCGGCCTGAGCTTCTAGGAAGATGAAAATTAATATGACTTGGAGGGGTCGACTCATTTAAACTAACATATTCTTCTTTCTGCAACCAGGTTTCAGTGAGACAAAATAAATTGAATTAATGATCGCTTATCAAGTCATTTACTAACAGAGATTTAGATGAGAGAGATCTGATATTTAATAATCCACATTTAATTGTTTTAGTTTTTTGTTCAGTAAGAGGAGCAGTCCTGACTTTTATTAAGTTATTATGATTAACCCCTCTTGTGATCATTTTTAGTTTGTAAAATTTAGTTAATCTGGGAACAGACACAGTCTCTGTAGGAATGTGGGTGTTGTGGGGGGGTGATGGCGGTAAGGATACTGCAGAGAGGCGTGTAGGACTATCCGATCCAAGGATATTATTGGATTAGTTACTGTACAGGGTTTAACTTTATTTGGTTAGGCTTTTCTGTAAACATAAAATGGGTTAGTGAAGGTTTTGGTGACAACATTTGAACTCAAAACAGTTTCTGCTCTGCGATTCTCTCCTGATCAGCCAATATTAATTACTGTGTTTCTGTTTGTGCCCACAGAGTCCTGTACTACTACCTGTACATGCATCAGCCCTTCTGGTAACACACACACACATTCCAATTCCAATTCCAATTTTATTTGCCACACACACAGCCATACGCAGTATGATATTCAATGGAATACTTACACGACTGCTTAAAATGGAAGTACAATGAACACAATACAATATTCAAATAGAAGTAAAAATGTGGGATGAATAAAACATACATTAAAAAATTTACAACCTAAGCTCAAAATTTATAATATGTGCAGGCATCTTCTATGTGCAAAAGAAATGAGTAAATGTGCAGCCTCATTAGTTTAATTTAGTTTGTTGTGGTGTTCTGGTTGACGGCCTGGATTGCCTATGGGAAGTAACTTCTCTTGAGTCTCTGTCTTGGACTTCAGGGAGCGGATCCACAACAGAGAGAACAGTCCATTGTTGGGGTGGCTTAGGTCCTTCGCTATCTTCCTAGCCTTGGTCCAGCACCACTTGGTGTAGACTGGGTGCAGATCAGGGAGCCCAGAGAGAATGATGAGGGCTTTTTTACCCTCACCCCCCTGACCATGACAGGTCCTGTGTGAGGTGAACACCGAGGAGGAGTCCACTGGAAGCAGTCCACTCTCTCCACTGGTTCCTTTTTAATGATTGAGGTCTGATGGTGGTTCCTCTCTTGCTTTTTGCTGAAGTCTACTGTCAACTCCTTAGTCTTACTGAAGGAACAACCTCCTTCGGCACCAGATCTCCAGGTTCCTAATCTCATTGTTGCCAATGACCAGGCCAACCATAACAGTGTCATCAGCAAACTTGACAATGGTGAAATTGGTAGAGAAATGGTAAATGTCAGTTTTATGGATGCCATGCAAGGTACTCACCTGTTCCACTGGGAGAAACTTGGGGTTCAGTGTCTTTCCCAAGGACACTTCAACATGAGGGACTGGGAATCAAACCACTGACCCTGTGGCCCTGCCTTAAAAACTGAGGACTACTGCCTGTAGTCTGCCAGTTAGGAAGTTGGAAATCTTCTGAAAAGATGTCTGAAGGAGATGGCATCAGCACTCGATCGGTTAGGGCGATATGCAAACTGCAGTGGATCTAGTGTGTCCTGTAGTGAGGAAATGATAAACATTGGACTCTTTGAAACAAGTCGGAGTCACTGATTGGGATGAGGAGAGGTTGAATATTACTGTGAACATGGCTGCTAGCTGGTCAGTGCAAGTTCTGAGGACTCACCTTGGGATACTATCCGGTCCTAGTGCTTTCCTGGTGTTCACTCTCTTGAAGGCGCTCCTCACTTCATGCTCTGAGTTGATGATCCCCTTTCTGGTGTTAACATTCACTTCCTGTCTGCAGCCATTTGTGCTGTTTGGACTACTGTTAGCTTTGCTAACGCTGTTATTAATGTTTGCTGAAGCCTATATAGGAGCTTAGATGATGTTCAGCTCGTTGGCCACAGATCCACATTGGTCACTTCAGATGTTGGTACTTTAAAGTTTGTTAGGTGTCTTATTCCTTGCCAGAGGCTCCTAGAGTCACACTGTTGGAGTTGTGACTCTAGTTTCCTCCCGTAGCCGTGCTCCACCTTCTTCACTGCTTTGTGAAGTCGCAGCCTTGTGGAAGTTAATTTCTCCTGACGTATGTCCGATCTTAGGCAGTGATGCGAGCTCTCAGAGAGTCGCGGATGGTTTTATCCACCCACAGCTTCTGATTGTGAAACGTTCTGATGTATGATCCACTAGTTTCCAGAGGAATCACAACAAAACATAGTTACACAGCATGTTTTTCAAAATATTGGATGAAAAATCAAACATTTATTACATAGCATTGTGATGATTCGTAATGTATATATAAATCAATGCAACTTGTTGATGTAGTAATTCACTCTTATCTAAGGAATCGGTGTTTAACCTGTGTTGATTTAAAACGTTTATCAGAATAATCTGAATTGCTGATGTTGTAATGACGACATGTTTCAGTCCTCACACGGTCATCAGGTCTGCTTTTTGTCTTGCAGGTTTCAGTGCCCAGTGAAGACAACCAGTGATAGGTGAGCCACACAAACAGTCTCCTCATTGGTTTTTCGCTGGGTGTGGTCTGATCAGCTCCAACCTGATACCAAACCATCACACAGAGCAGTTGTCGGCTCTTAACATTAAGTCAGTGTGAACCAAACACGCTCTCATTCACGAGTGTTTCAGGTCAATACAGTGTGGAATGAAAAGTGCTAGGAAAATATCAATAACACCATAGCCCAATTACAAGAAAACAGATACTCAACAGAAGTTCATTCTGAGATGATTTTCTCTGTGAATTATCAGTGAATAACTGAATCACATTAGGATGGAGGTCATGTTGGTTATAAAACTGACTGGGGTGCCCAAGGTCAGGGGCCCCTGGAACAGAACCAACCTCACTGAAACTGTACACAGAACGTCTGAAGAAGGAAAGCCTTTCACCTAGAGGTCCTCTGCAGATTTTTAACCAGCCATCAATAACTGATCAATGACTTACCCTTGAAACCATGTGCCTTGATCTTAGATCCAAACAAGATGAAGTTTGTCCCCCTTCACAATTCAATTCAAATTTGTTTATATAGTGGCAATTTACAATAAAGTCAGGAAGCAGACACCCTCTCTACTTTTAAGATGAGGCTCCAAACCTTCCTCTTTGACAAACCTTATGGTTACTTCTAGTCCTGCTGCTATAGGCTCAGACTGCTGGGGGCAAACCCCTGATGCTCTGAGACACTTTTCTCCTCTCAGCTCACATTTATATGTCATCACTGTAGGACATTAACTCTTTGTCTTCCTTCTACCATAGTTGTGCTTCTACCTCCCTTTTTCCTCACTTCAATGAAAAGACGAACACCTCAGTAACAAACACATGGAGAATCATTTGCATAATAATGATCAAGATCAGTGAGATCCGCTGCTTGGAAACAAGAATTTAAGCTGTAATAATTGCCCTTGAACACACACAAAGCTAAAAGACAGAAAATCTAAATACTTTGTAACATGTGAGATTTCGTTCCTGATAAACCAGGTGAGATCAGTAGTTACATAGTGACAACTGCTGGCACCTGTGAGAAACTACAACACAACACACATATAAATACTCACCATAAAGACAAGACGAAGCTGTAGTGAAGTCACATACATCATAAAATGATTCAGATAAACCACAAAATACTAAATTATCAGAATACCATAAAATAAGAAAAGGACATATCAGTATTTCAAAATGTAAATGTACAACATTCACTGGATCAATCTGAATCAAGATAAGAAAAGATCAGATATGACTTTATTAATCCCACAAATCAGCTGTTTTCCGATGGTTCCCAATCCTGGAAGTTCTGGTTCAAACGAGTGAAGTTTAGTAGTTTCAGTTACTGATCTGATCTAATGGAGAAAGAATTGTGAACTCCAGAACTCCAGGATCCTCTCAAGTAAAAACTTTTCAGACGTAAAGAAAACAGCAGATTCTGATCAGATTAACTTTAGCTGGTCCATAAAATAATATCTGCATCTGCCTGATGCGTCATTTGGATCAGCTTAGGATAGTCAGCGCTTTATGTTATTGACAAGCCCTAAAATATGGCCCTGTAGTACACTCCACCATGAACTACGACATGTATAATAAACTTACAGAATCGTCATCTTAAAAACAGACAATTCATAACCTTGAAAAAGTAAAATTTATGGCAGAGCTACTGGATTAGACTTTACAGGAGTTGCTTTCCTCAAGAATTAACAATGTTTAACTTTTTTTCCCTCTATAGACCTAAATCTATGATCAGATACCATGAATTTCGTCTTGTGGCTCCTGAAAAGTAAGTATCATCATAAAATGGAACATGTAATTGGTTTGGTTGTTTGTTCTTATCCCAGCTTTTTTTCCCCCTTGTTGTCTTCTGACATTAAAACTGTTTGCATTTCAGTCTGGCGTATAAGCAGCCCAGCATTGTCCATGGGTGAGTAACATTAACTGCTGACGATGATGATAATGATGATGACAATAACTTTGGAGTGTCTTCACCTTTAGTCGTAGCGATGTGGTGACAGTGACGCCCTGGTTGGCTCCTATTGTCTGGGAGGGAACCTTTCAACCTGCTCTACTTGACGGCATCTTCAAACCAAGGAATATCACCATCGCAGCGACCGTGTTTGCTGTTGGAAAGTGTGTGAAATCTGGTTGCCACACAAACCTGAGTGCAATTTATAGTCTGACTTTTGACCTGGAGTTTACCCCTGTGACCTTCTCTTCAGGTACATCAGGTTCCTGAAAGACTTCCTGGAGACAGCAGAGCAGCATTTCTTTGTTGGTTTTAACGTGCACATTTACGTGTTCACTGACCAGCAGGATCAGGTGCCCTATGTCAAAATGGCTGCTGGCAGAAAGGTAAACATTTTACACTCGCATTTGTTCAATAAAGACATAAAGGAAGCGATGTAAAGCAAAGCAGCATTAGCTTACCATTTTCATGCTACTCACTACAGTTGGATTACTAAAACTTCTAATAATTCCATTCAATTGTCAGTTCAACTTTATTTATATAGTGAAATTTCACAAGAAGGTAATCTCAAGGCACTTTACATAATAAACGTATAAGACTATATAGACATTTAGAGAAAAGCCAACAAATCCCCCTTGAGCAGCTATAGGCAACAGTGGAGAGGAAAAACTCGATTTAACAGAAGAAACTTCCAGCAGAACCAGGATCAGGGTGGGCGGACATCTGCCTTGACTGGTTGGGCTGAGTGGAAAACATTGGGCAGGTTGGTAGGACCAGTAGCTCCAAAGCCGGGGACACCTGAGGACAGGGACAGAGAGAGGGAGACAGGGAGACAGAGAGAGAGAGAAAGACGACACCCAGTTAATGTCCTACAGTGGTGACATAGAAATGTGGGCTGAGAGGTGGAAAGTGTCTGATCAGGGGTTGGTCCCCCAGTTGTAACAAATGCATGGACTAGTTTTTCAGCATCGCTTAATAGTACATGCTTGACAAATTGACTAAAATATTTTTTTGAAAACGTTTAATCCGGGCTCTGGCAGTTCCTTTAATTAAATCTGCCAGTCTCTGTAGTAAAATATGAAGGTTAGTGGTTTCACATGCAGCACTAACATCAAACAGGAACAGCATAATCCATTACTGAAGCTAAATAAATGTGGCAAATGGAAGTAGTGCAGCTGACACAGTGACTAAGAGTGATCTCATATCAAACTCACAGCCAACATTACACCTCTGCTTAAAAACACTTACATCTTAGCACTTAAATGTCTCCTGCAGCTGGAGCTATGTTCAGTACCCAGCTCCAACCGCTGGCAGGAGATCTCAGCCCGCAGGATGGAGCTTATCCAGGTGCTGATAGAAGAGAAGCTTCAGAACAATGTTGAGTACATCTTCTGTCTGGACGTTGACTCCAAGTTCCACGGTCGCTGGGGGACAGAGTCACTCGGTGGACTAGTCGCTGTTGTACATCCTGGTTAGTAGAAACCCTCCATATGGACTCTTATATACCTGTGCTGCTTCATGTTACAGTCCCTTAATAAACGACAAGCTGGGTGTCCAGGTTACAGACACCTCACCAGAGTTTGAAGATTTAAAGAGGGACAAGAAGTTATACAGTGTCAAATCTGGAGCAAATTCAGATTCAGTTACAGTTACAATTTTGGATTCTGACCAATTTCCACGTCACAAATTAACCATCATGCCCCCCTCCCCTCTTCATTGCCCAATAACTGACAAAAACTGGCAAAAGTAATATGGCACACAGAATCAATAATTTTTTTATAAATGAGCCATTGACTAAGGACATCAAATTAGGGTGACGAGACCTAAAATCATGAGACTAATGCAGTGCTTCTCAATTATTTTCTGTTACGCCCCCCCTAGCACACATAGTAGCATGATTTAGTAGCCACATAGGCTCTGGATTGTGGTCTTCGCTCGTAGGGAAACCTGCTGCGGTCGTCTCTGTAGTAACCTGTAGACACACGTGGAACGTGTTACCCCACCAGCACCTTAACAGGTGTGTTCAGCTAACTAAACTAAAACACGCTAACTAACTAAAACATAAGAGAAACAACAATAATAAAAGCAGGTAATACAGGAAAAAAATAAAGTGTGTGTGCCAGACCTTGGTCGGCAGAGCGTTTGGGTCGACCAGAGAGGACAACATTACAGAGTGACGCAGAGACTGATGCAGGCTTTGACTTCCAGCTGCAGGAGGACTCTTGGCTGTATTTTAGCAATATGTTTGCGGTGATTAAAAGCAGATGTGGTCATTGACCACACATGAGCCTTAACATTCACTTCTAAATCCAACATGGCACCAGTTTCTTGCCTGTTAGCTTATGGAGAGTCCCAAACAATTAAGTTTTGTGGCCCATTTCTCTCTCTGTGCCTTTGAACCAATAACTAAAATCTTGGTGTTGTATTTGTTTGCAGTGGAAAAAGTTCTGTGACATCCAGGCTCTAATATCTAAAATGCATTTTAAAAGGTCATCGGTAGGCCCTGTGTCATAAGGACATACAGCTACATTGAACTCATCAGCATCGTCAGTGTCATCAGCGAAGGTGTGGACTGAGATGCCACAATCCCTGATGACACCACTTAGAAGTAACATATACAAAATAAAAACTAGATGTTGTTACATTGATCTCGGGGAACACAGAAATAAGGGTTTGTTTTTACTACAACAAATTACTGTCAGATAGATGAAATACAAACTAGTTTAAAAAAAGTTCCAGACAGCCCAGCGTTTTCCCCTCAGTCTAATCTAAGAATCTAAGAATCTGATGGTCACCTGTATTAAAAGGAGCACTAAAGTCGGGAGAAAAGACACAGAGTTAACACACAGAGTTAATGCCCAGTGGTGACATTCAAATGTGGGGTGAGAGGATGAAAGTGTCTCAGTGCATCAGGGGTTGGTCCACCAGCAACATTTAACCTGTAGGCATATAAAACCATCATGTCCATTGTCATGTGACTGCTAGTGATCCTTTTCATTCCACTTGGATTTTTTCTGTGTCAAAAGAAATTAATTGAAGAGAAATGATAAACACCAGAGCCAATGAAGCACAGGTTTTTAAATGAACGCTAAAAGAAAAGAGTGTTCTCTGTTTCATTTTGGCTTTCAGATTGAAAGTTTCTAACTGCATTTACTTTATCAAAGATCAGGATAAGACCCGGACACTAATCTGATCCTGATCAGTACAGTCAAGACTACTTAATCATTTCTGAGGTTTAGAGAGTCCTATCAAAAAAAGGTTTTGTCTACAGAATCTGTGTAGTAGTTGTCTTAAAAGTAATCTGTCAAACTTTAGAAAACTGCAAACCCAACAAAACTCTATCTGAATTGGTTTCGGATGCATCATCTGTCCCAGTGGTGGAAGATTCATGTGAACCTTTAAAACACTGTGTGTCTGTGTAATATCTTGCCGCTCATTTATGATGATAAAAAGACCTCTCTGTAAAATGGATTTTTTAGCCTACTGTCTTTACCGGTCCTTAGATTTAATAATACAATCAGTTAGGTCCAGCTGAACACACCTGTTAAGGTGCTGGTGGGGTAACACGTTCCACGTGTGTCTGCAGGTTACTACAGAGACGACCGCAGCAGGTTTCCCTACGAGCGAAGACCACAATCCAGAGCCTATGTGGCTCCTGGGGAGGGGGACTTTTACTACTGTGGAGGGGCATTTGGAGGACTCCTGAAGGAAGTTCACCAGCTCGCCAAAACCTGCCGAACCAACTTTGAGGAGGATGCAAAGAAAGGCATTGAGGCTAACTGGCAGGAGGAGAGTCACCTGAACAGGTAGGGCATTGCTTCTCAAATAGGGGGGCGGTGCGCTGCCAGGGGGGGCGTGTGTGACCCTGGGGAACATGCTTTTTTTGCCGTACAAGAATAAAGTGTAATTGCAGATCCAGTACAGTAGTTGGCAGTGGCGCTCTCATTGTCAGAGTGTGCGCAGGGAGGATTAGCTCTATGGTGTCGGGTTTATTTTGCACCGAGCAGGCGACAGGAAGCGAGTGAACGAACCTGAAGACAACATGAAGAGATTTTAACAGGGATGAAAAGATGCAGAGAGAGATGAAGATAATGAGACAAAAGAAAGTCACCCGAAAGCTAAGACGAGGAAATATGACGAAGCATATGTAGCAATTCCAAACCCCCCCCGCCGCGATTAGAGTCAACTGGGGGTGCTAATTGTTTTCTTTTTGCTAGGGGGGGCGTAACAGAAAATAATTGAGAAGCACTGAGGTAGGGAGTGTCCCAGATGTGGATCCATGGCTGTGTTTCCTGATGACTGAAAATCCTGTTCTATGTGTTCAGGTACATGTGGATCAACAAACCCAGTAAGGTGCTGTCACCTGAATACCTGTGGCAGGACTTCAAACCCAGAAATCCAGAAGTTGGCATCATCAGATTCTCTGGAGTCATCAAGAACTATGCTGAGATCCGACCCAATGCCTAAAAGGCCTAAAATTCTTAGCGCAGGGGTCCTCAACCCCGGGTTCAATTGGTAACGGGCTGCATATAAGAACACACAACCGGATTCTCTCTGTCACATCTGTCCATGACTCACTCTTCCTTGCCTCGGTCACATGTGTTACCTTTTGTCAGGCTCTTGTCCCTAACCGTGGTATCATTTTATTTGGAAGTATTTATCTGCCACACCTTAAAGGCCAGTCTGTGAAAATATTGTCTGACATTAAACCAGTCCGTGGTGCAAAAAAGGTTGGGGACCGCTGTCTATTCATTTTGTGTTCACTCTGTTCTGACTTTTTGTTTCCAAAATTCTGTGTTTGATAGCACACTAAAGTATTTACTTAATGATAATTAAAACAGTTTAACAATTTCCCATTTGGTTGTTAAAATGACCACTCCTGTTATCTCTGAAAACACTCATAGATTTATCCAGTGATAACAAAGGACAGGACTTCGTAGTCCTCTATGTCCATCAACTGAGCAATGACTGCAGAAAACAAGGGAACTCCGGAGGCTTCACTTACTTTTCCTCGTGATCGTAAATTTGTGTTTTCTACTTCTGTGAAACTATAATTCAGCCTTTAGTAACACATGTGTATGACTCCAGGTACTGGATTGGTGAGCTGTAAAACCTCCTTCAGAATCTGTCCTTCTCATAGGTGTCTCTAGGTTACACTTTACTTCGATGTTTTTCTCCTTAACTTAGATTTTATTGCTTGCTCACTTGTAAGTCACTTTGGATAAAAGCGTCTGCCAAATGACTAAATGTAAATGTAAATGTACTTTTAAGACGAGGCTCCACACCTTATAGTCAGTTCTGGTCCTGCTGCTACAGGGTTCAACTGCTGGGGGACCAACCCCTGATGCACTGAGACACTTTCCTCCTCTCCCCCAACATTTCTATGTCACCACTGTAGGGCATTAACTCTGTGTCTCCTCTTTCCCGTAGTTGTGCTTCTCCCTCACTGTCTGTAAAGTTATATTGAATTGAAATGACTTAAATTGAATCAGATTCTCAGTAGTCACGAAGAACTATGCTGAGATCAGCCCAAGGTCTGAGAGTGCAGATTCAGACTTGTGAGACTTGAAACCTCAACAGTTATGGTTTGACACCACATTTTTTCCCGTGGTCCTCCAGGCTACATGTCCCTGGACAAAGTTATCCCTAGTTTTTTCTGCTTAATGTACTTGTAAGTTGCTTTGAATAAAAGGTAATAACAGAAAATGATCTTTTGAACCCTATTAATTCAATTCAACTTTATTTACATGTCGCTAATTGACAACAATGTCAGTTCAAGGCACTTTACATCATAAAGTCATTTAGAGAAAACCAACAAATCCCCCTTGAGCAGCTATAGGCAACGGTGGAGAGGAACAACTCCCTTTAACGGGAGAAACCTCCAGCAGAACAAGGCTCAGGGTGGGCAGACATCTGCATTGACCCGTTGGAAAACACTGGGCAGGTTGGTAAGACCAGTAGTTGTGCACTGGAAGACACAAAGCCCCAAAGTCGGGGGTCATATTAATCTGTCCTGTGGTGCCACTTGAGAACAGAAAAGTGATGATGAATTGATTAATGAGACAGCTGAAACATTTGCAGCCTGCAGAGGCTGCTGTCTGTATTCCAGTGTGCTGTCTGATGTCATATGCCAGTGAGTAGCATTTAGTGCTGCTGTTTTAAGAACGTTGTTGATCACATCCCTGTGTCTTGTGTCTTTAACCGTAGTCACAGTGATGGAGTTTGGAGCTGCCCTGGTTGGCTCCTGTCATCACCCTTCAGGTGAAACATTTTTTTGTTTTTTGTTTTTTCCAACAGATGTCATTTCTGGAAAAGTTGGCTTTTTTTATGAAATATTAAATTAAAATATGTAATTAAGTAAATCACTAAAATTTGAACCTCTGAAACGATCTAAACCTCACACAAACTACTACAGTTGTTACAATTTTGCAGCAACACTGGGATTGGGAGTTGAACAAAAACAGAAGTTTAAGTGGTATAGAACATTTTTTTAGACGAATGTATATAAAAATGTGTTGTTTTATCTTATGTTGTTTTATCTTATGTCTTGCTCCCTTTGTTTAATATTCTCATGTCTAACATGACAAACAACAAACAGTGTCTTCCTGTTCAACTCATCATCTGCTATCTACACATGTGACTTCCTGAGTGATACACAACAGGAAGTGAAACAAACTCTTTCTGATTCACATTCACACACTGACACCAATGTCAAACCAGGTCTGGACACCCACATCTAACCATTTACCTTATGGTCACGTCCATTTTTTGTCTGTGACTCACCTGTGTCATGTCTCCACAGGCTGACTGACCTGCAGATGTCCTGCAGATCTAACCCTTAAAACCATTTTAACTGGACTCATCTAGAAATCTTGACTCTTGAGTTAAACGAGTTGACTGAACTTCTGAAAACAAGTTCTGTTTAGTTTTTCATGTACATTATCTGTGATTAAATCCTGTTTGCACAGATCAATAGAAAGACTGTGACAACTCATCTCCCTTATTCATATTCACATGTTCATGTTACACCACGTGTCACAAAGTCCATTGTCTTCCCACCCCTGCCCCGAACAGGAAACTGGATGGCTGGACCCAGGATGGAGAAGAAAGATGTTAATATGTCACTGCCTCTAATATTGCCAGGTAATAAAAAAACTGCTTCCTAGGACCTGTTACTCTAAATGTCTACTTTCACTTTTGGTTTTATAATGACCTGCTTAATGTGGTGAGATGAGTGAAGCACAACTCCAATGTCCACTGGTTTCCTCCCTCTATAATTTACATTCTGGTGTGACAGACTCTGAAGAGTTGAAGAGCAGTGAAAAGGCCAGTAACACCAATAATAAACCTGCAACTTTTTCTATCTGCTTGTGGCAATTTAAAAGACAGGAAGTGATCACAAAGACAGGAAGCACAATGAGCCAAAGAAGAAGTGCAAGACTGTGTGTGTGTGTGTGTGTGGAGGGCTGAGTGAGGACTGATTTGAATTTTTGTGCTCAGTTTTTCTCACGCCTTCAGCGGGTTTTAAAGTGCTGGTTTTCGGGTTCGATTTAGGTCTGGGTGGTGGGACATGCATTACATCAAAGAGCATTCTCATTATCATGGTGGAGCTACTGCGTCCTCATAATAGTAAAACTTTCAGTTTAACACAGACACACAGTCCAAACAGAAGGTTTAGAAGAGGGAAAAAGAGGAAGAATCAAGGTGCCCTTGCACGCCCAAACCCATTTATGGCCTGTGTGTGTGTGTGTGTGTGTGTGGGAGGGTTAACACACACTGACACACAGACATGATTTCATTTCAGGGCAAACAAGCACGACTGGAGAATGAAAATGGGGTGGGCGGGTAGGGCTGGATCAGAGAGAGAGAGGGAGGTGCAGGCATCTAAGCGTGTGCAGTTCAGTTGTCTGCAGACGAACAGGAGTCACACAGAGCTGAGCGGGAATTAAACGGACGACCTGCTGAGGACGAGCAGATGCTCCTTCTGTTCTGCAGAGAGAAGGTTTGAGCTTTATCATTTCTTCCTGTTTGACCAGTAGATGTTCATGTTATTTCCCTGCTTAACATCCAGTACAAGTACAAATATAAGACAGACGCAGAGCGCAGTACAAAGAAACTAGTTCAGTCAACGTCTTTTTGCTCATTATTTACCATCATTCTACAACAACGTGAATCAGTCAATCTGGTGTCAATAAATTACAGGTTTTACTAGAACACAGAAGCAGAAGTACAATTCGTCTGTGTAAAAAATTCTAAATGCTAAACTCTGTCAAATCCCTGTCAAAAATAAACACAGCTTGTGTTTACTGCAATGAACAATGGTTCAAGGTGTGACACTATATATAAAGAAAACTACAGTTATTTACCACATATTGCTAAAAAAAGTCTTTATTATTAGAGATACGTCGATAAATACCTTTGGCAGAAGCAAAAAAGTGCTAAAAAATAAAATCACTGAACATGCTGCTGCTTCCATCAGATCAAAATGAAAACCTTCTGAATTGAACAGCATTTCTCTGATTATCAATCAGTCAAAGTTTCAAGCAACAGTTTCTTTGTGCTGAAGTAACAGCACCAATACAAAAACTACCCAAAGGTCATCTCCACGATAAAGGTCACAGGGTTTGCAATAGATCCAGTCACTAAACTAAGTGATGAGAAGGATGCAAACGTGGACTGAACATCGTACAGAAGGACCAGTGTTTACCAGTGTTCTGAAATTATAATGCTGCACTAGGAGCTGCTCTTCAGTCGCACACATTGTTCACCTGGAAAAGACCTTCTCCACAGAATGTCATCTCAGATGTCTGACGTCATTCTCACTGGAAATAAATCGGACTTTAATCGGTACCTTTCAAAGCAGACCAGTAGTAGTAGTCTCTCAAGAGTTTCTGTGTTGAATCTTTCTATAATTAAATTAAATTAAATTCAACTTTATTTATATAGCGCCAATTTACAACAAGGTCAATTCAAGGCACATAATGAAGTCAAGACTATACAAACATTTAAAGAAAACCCAACAAATCCCCCTTGAGCAGCTATAAGCAACAGTGGAGAGGAAAAACTCCCTTTACCGGAAGAAACCTCCAGCAGAACCAGGCTCAGGGTGGGCCACCATCTGCCTTGACTGGTTGGGGTGAGAGGAAAGATGAGAAGGAAAAGAACAGAGCAACAAAAGCAACAACAAAACATTGGGCAGGTTAGTAGGACCAGTAGCTGCGCACTGATGAACACACAGCGCCAAATCCGGGGACACCTGAAGACAGGGACAGAGAGAGGGAGACAGAGAGGGAGAGAGACGACTACGGGACAAAGAAGACACAGAGTTAATGTCATACAGTGGTGACATTAGAGATGTGGGGTGAGAGGAGAGAATGAAGAGAAAAGGAAAGTGGCTCAGTGCAGAGTCCCCCAGCAGTCTAAGCCTATAGCAGCATGACTATAACCAACTATAAGCTTTATGGAAGAGGAGGGTTTTAAGCCTCATCTTAAAAGTAGAGAGGGTGTCTGCTTCCCAAATCTGGACTGGGAGCTGGTTCCACAGGAGAGGAGCTTGATTGCTAAAGGCTCTGCCTCCCATTCTATTTTTGGAAATTCTGGGAACCACAAGTAGGCCTGCATTTTGGGACCGAAGTGGTCTAGTAGGATGATATGGTACTCGAAGATCTTTTAGATATGATGGAGCTTGACCGTTTAGAGCTTTATAGCTAAGAAGAAGGGTTTTAAATTCTATTCTGCATTTAATTGGAAGCCAATGGAGAGAAGCTAATGAAGGTGAAATATGATCTCTCTTACCAATCCCAGTCAGTAATCTTGCTGCAGCATTTTGGATTAATTGGAGGCTTTTTAGAAAGTTACTGGGACAGCCTGAAAGTAGAGAATTACAGTAGTCCAATCTAGAAGTAACGAATGCATGAACCAGTTTTTCAGCATCACTTTGGGACAGGATGCTCCTAATTTTGGCAATGTTTGTTAGGTGGAAGAAGGCTGTTCTAGAGATTTGTTTTATGTGTGAGGTAAAGGACAAATCATGGTCAAAAATGACTCCGAGATTCCTTGCAGTACTACTGGGGGCCAGAGTTATGTCATCTAAAGTAGCAATATGGTTAGAAAACATGTGTCTTAGACTTTTAGGTCCAGACACAATAACTTCAGTTTTATCTGAGTTTAGAAGAAGGAAATTATATAATCTAGCCACAGGGGTTGCAAGCCAGTAACTTCTGTGCCGGTCCCAAGCCCGGATAAATAGAGAGGGTTGCATCAGGGAGGGCATCCGGCGTAAAATTTTGCCAAGTACAACCATGCGAGTCATCCATACCACTTTCATACCAGATCGGTCGAGGCCCGGGTTAACAACGACCGCCACCGGTGCTGTTAACCTACAGGGTGCCGGTGGAAATTGGACTACTGTTGGTCGAAGAAGGAGAGGAGGCAGAAGGCTTCGTGGTCAGAGAGAGAAGGGGAAAGGCAGGAGCTTAGATTTGAGAGTAGGGACTCTTAACGTTGGCACAATGACAGGGAAAGGTAGAGAGCTGGCAGACATGATGGAGAGAAGGAAGGTAGATGTACTGTGTGTGCAAGAGACGAGGTGGAAAGGCAGCAAAGCACGTAGTATTGGAGGAGGATACAAACTGTTCTACCATGGTGTGGATAGGAAGAGAAACGGAGTAGGAGTGATCCTGAAGGGGGAGTTTGTGAACAATGTTCTAGAGGTGAAAGGAGTCTCAGACAGGGTGATGAGCCTAAAGCTAGAAATCGATGGTGTGATGGTGAACATAGTCAGTGGGTATGCTCCACAAGTTGGCTGTGAGTTAGAAGAGAAAGAGAGATTCTGGAGTGAGTTTGATGAGGTTGTAGAGAGTATCCCCAGAGGAGAAAGAGTAGTTGTTGGAGCAGACTTCAATGGGCATGTTGGTGAGGGGAACAGAGGTGATGAGGAGGTGATGGGCAGGTTTGGTGTAAAGGACAGGAATCCAGAAGGACAGATGGTAGTGGACTTTGCTAAGAGGATGGAAATGGCTGTAGTTAACACTTACTTCCAGAAGAGAGAGGAACACAGAGTGACATACAAGAGTGGAGGTAGGAGCACACAGGTGGACTACATTCTATGTAGACGAGGTCATTTGAGAGAGGTTAGTGACTGTAAAGTGGTGGTAGGAGAGAGTGTAGCCAGACAGCACCGCATGGTGGTGTGTAAGATGACTCTGGTGGTCAGGAAGAAGAAGAGAGGAAAGTCAGAAAAGAAGACCAAGTGGTGGAAGCTAAAGAATGAAGAAACTTGTAAGGAATTCAGGCAGAAGTTGAGACAGGCTTTGGGTGGTCAGGAAGAGCTTCAGATGACTGGGAAACTACAGCAGAGGTAATTAGGGAAACAGGTAGGAAGGTGCTTGGTGTGTCATCTGGTAAGAGGAAAGATGATAAAGACACTTGGTGGTGGAATGAGGAAGTACAGGACTGCATCCAGAGGAAGAGGTTAGCTAAAAGGAAGTGGGATGTAGAAAGGACTGAGGAAAGTAGACAGGAGTACAAGGAAGTGCAGCGCAGAGTGAAGAGGGAGGTGGCAAAGGCCAAACAGAAAGCTTACGATGAGCTGTATGACAGGTTAGACATGAAGGAAGGAGAGAAGGACTTGTACAGGATAGCCAGACAGAGAGATAGAGATGGGAAATATGTGCAACAGATAAGGGTGATTAAAGACAGAGATGGAAAGGTGCTAACAAGCCAGGAGAGTGTGCAGAGAAGATGGAAGGAGTATTTTGAGGAGCTGATGAATGTGGAAAATGACAGGGAAAGAAGGGAGGAAGATGTGGATGTTGTGGAGCAGGAAATAGGAGAGATTAGAAAGGATGAGGTGAGGAAGGCTCTGAAAAGGATGAAGAGCGGAAAGGCTGTAGGTCCTGATGACGTACCTGTGGAGGTGTGGAAGTGTCTAGGAGAGACAGCAGTGAAGTTTCTGACAGGTCTGTTTAACAGGATTTTAGAAAGTGAGAAGATGCCTGAGGAATGGAGGAGAAGCGTTCTGGTGCCGATCTTTAAGAACAAGGGTGACACGCAGAACTGTAGCAACTATAGAGGGATAAAGCTGATGAGCCACACAATGAAGCTGTGGGAAAGAGTAGTGGAGGCCAGGCTTAGGAAGGAGGTGGAGATTTGTGAGCAGCAGTATGGTTTCATGCCCGTAAGAGCACCACTGACGCCATTTTCGCTTTGAGGTTGTTGATGGAAAAGTACAGAGATGGTCAGAAGGAGCTGCATTGTGTCTTTGTGGATTTAGAGAAGGCGTATGACAGGGTGCCGAGGAGGAGCTGTGGTACTGTATGAGGATGTCGGGAGTGGCAGAGAAGTACGTCAGAGTAGTTCAGGACATGTATGAGAGAAGCATGACGGTGGTGAGATGTGCCGTAGGTCAGACAGAGGAATTCAAGGTGGAGGTGGGACTACACCAAGGATCAGCTTTGAGTCCCTTCTTGTTTGCTATGCTGATGGACAGGTTGACAGATGAGGTCAGACAGAAATCTCCCTGGACAATGTTGTTTGCAGATGACATTGTGATTTGCAGTGAGAGTAGAGAGCAGGTGGAGGAACAGCTGGAGAGGTGGAGGTTTGCTCTGGAAAGAAGAGGTATGAAAGTCAGTTGTAGTAAGACAGAATACATGTGTGTAAACGAGAGGGATCCAGGTAGAAGTGTGAGGTTACAGGGGGCTGAGGTGAAGAAGGTGCAGGAGTTTAAGTACTTGGGGTCAACAGTTCAGTGTGATGGGGAGTGTGGAAAAGAGGCGAAGAGGCGAGTGCAGGCGGGTTGGAGTGGGTGGAGGAAAGTGTCAGGAGTGTTGTGTGACAGAAGAGTGTCAGCAAGACTCAAAGGAAAGGTGTACAGGACAGTGGTGAGACCAGCTCTGCTCTATGGGTTAGAGACAGTAGCAGTGAGAAAGAGACAAGAGGCAGAGATGGAAGCAGCAGAGATGAAGATGTTGAGGTTCTCCTTAGGAGTGACAAGGTTGGACAGAATTAGGAACGAGTTCATCAGAGGGACAGCACACGTTGCCTGTGTTAGCAACAAAGTCAGAGAGGCCAGATTGAGATGGTTTGGACATGTGCAGAGGAGGGATAGTGAATATATTGGTAGAAGGATGTTGGAGATGGAGCTGCCAGGCAAGAGGGCAAGAGGACGACCAAGGAGGAGATATATGGACGTCCTAACAGAGGACATGAGGTTAGCTGGTGTCAGAGTGGAAGATGCCCAGGATAGAGTAAAGTGGAAAAGGATGATTCGCTGTGGCGACCCCTGATGGGAAAAGCCGAAAGAGTAGTAGTAGTAGTAGTAGTAGAAAAAGGAAATTATATGTCATCCAGTCCCTTTTGTCTTTTAGACATGCTTGTAGTTTTATTAATTGGCGTGTCATCAGCGTAGCAGTGAAAATTTACCGAGTGTTTCTGATAATGTTGCCAAGGGGAGACATATATAGAGTAAAGAGTATTGGTCCTAACACAGAGCCTTGTAACTAACTTTTGTGTATGTGGAAGATTCATCATTAACATAATGTGCCGAGTCTAAAGAGAAGCAGAAATAAAACCGACAACTGCAGTCACCTAAACCTGTCTTGGAACATTTCACTGACTCGGTATGAGGATGTTTCAGTTAGGAGCAGAAATTAAGAGTGTTGTGGTGCTCGCTGTAATCACTGCTATTAATCGGCGGGCCCAGTCAGGTGCTAGGTGCTGCTCTGACACACACTGATACCTAGTCATGAACAGGCAACGTCCACTTCCTGTCTGACATTTGTTTGTTCGCTGTTGTTTCCCCTCAGGTGTGTGTCCCCATGGCGACAGGTGCGACTCTGTTGTTGAGTGTGTGTGTCGGTCTGTGCGTGGCATTTAACCTCGACACCAGATTCCCCCTGGTGAAGACAGGCAGTGATGGGAGTCTGTTCGGGCTGTCTGTCGCTCTGCACCAGGACCTGAAGACGGATGCTTACCTGTGAGTACACACCTGCCCGTCTGTCACTGGTTGGTTTGCTTTCACTGAGTTTCTTAGCCAATAATTACACACCTCTAAAAAAAAGTCTGGTGCTGGTAATGTATCATGTCATCTGGTGATGTTGAATTGATCTACTGTATCTGTGCATCAGTAATCAGATTACTTTAAATGTCTGTATAGTCCTGACTTTATTATGTAAATTGCCTTGAGATGACCTTGTTGTAAGTTGGCGCTATATAAATAAAGTTGCATTGATAATTGAATTGAATTAAATGTCTAGTATTAGAATAGAAAGAGAGAAAATAGCTCATTTCACAGCACAAACCATGTGAATTTCAGACAGTTTGCAGCCACTGTTTCAGTTTCAGTCACAGCAGTAAAAAGCTATCTGAAACCCTGGTTACAGATGTACATGTTGGAGAAATCAGTGATCTCCAGAAGAAATCTCCCTGGGTTATCTGGTTTAGCTCAGGTACAGTGGCAGGATTCAGGTTTTTGTGTTAGTGTGTTTGTTGAGTTCTCGTGTGTTTAGGTAGATGATCGACTGTGTGTCGTACTTTACTTGTTTCTGTTACTTAACAGTAATCTGGCTCATGGGGGTTCTAATGGGGACAACACTGTTAGACAGCATACCAAATGTCTACTGTCCATTTCAAATCAAATCGGAACTGGAATCGCCCTTGTTCCCAACAGCTGTCACACTTGAAAGGATCCATCTTTGTTAGACTTGAGGAAGGTTTTCAGATAAAAAAAGGTTTCATGAAGCTCAAAATCTGTCAAACCACGATTTCCTGCAGCATCAACCACAGACATAAACTGTCTCAAAACATATCTGACAAAGAATCGTGGCTGAGGACATAAATCTTCACAACTGTGTAGTTGACAGCTGCATTTGTATGCTGAAAAAAATTCTATTAGTTAAACATCTGCGGGAAATTAAAAAATGGGAAAACTATCCGCATTTAAAGAGGAAATTATTAGTAAAATAGGTTCAACAAGACATTGCATAAGATGACCAAAGTGAAAAGAATGTTGTAGGAATGAGGCCTATAAGCGTGAAATCGGTCAGAATTAGTTGACTTCCTGTTCCTCAAAAAAAAAAAAATTTTAAGCCTGAAATAAGGTCTATAGTTACTATACGATCAGGGGATAAAATGTTTGAAATGATCAACTCAATGTTTAACTTACAATAGAGTTTAGGTTTAGTTTAGTTTAATATGATAAAATGAGTTGCTGATAAAAAGGGAAACACTGGAACCTGAAATTCACCCTCTAATGTGGACTGGAGGGTTCGGATCAGGTTTAGTGCTCAGGTTGGAACTAGTCCTGGATTAGGGAAATGGACTTGTGTGCTGTGGTGTAATAATGTGTTGCATATGTTCTGTACATGAAAATAGCTGAGCTGTGATACACGGAGGAATGTCTGGAGGTCAGGTGGAGCCCTGCAGCATTAATAACACGTCAGGTTCTCCCTGAGTCTGTAAAACATCTCTGCCAGCAGGTCCATGGGGAGGAGGGGGCTGGAAGAGGCTCCAGGTTTTAAGGAAAGATGTGGCACTCCTTTAAAACCGTGATGGATGTTTTAGGAGTCTTTAGAGCAGTTTCAGGAATCCTGGAGTAAGTTTTAGAATCACTGAGTAAGTTTGTGTGTCCCTGATGAAGTTTTGCAGTTTTTGAGTTGGTATAGGCATCCTTCAGAGATTGTCCGGATGCTCCTACTTTTAGAAACCCAAAGGAAACACTAACAGAAGGATCCTGGAGTCAATGAGATATGAAAGGTTCATCTTCCTTAGAGCGGGACACAGTAGATTTCATTTCAGATGTGTGATGGAGAGTACTCGTATCATCGATGGTGTTGGTGCAGACTGATAAACACAGGGTGTAGAACCAGAACTGGACAAGACTGAGATCCTGCAGCTGCTGAGGGTCTGGTCCCCGTTTCATGTCTTGAGTGAAGACGACCATTTGTCCTTCTCACTGAGGTCATACAGCTGTCTGAGCCGCCGGTCACCATGACAACACTCTCTTCATTTTCTATGATTAGATTGGTTGCTAATGGGCACACACACACACACACACACACACAAGGTTTACTCAAGGGAGTTAAGGGGTCGTGAGGTCAGTGTCTCCTCTGATGGGCTCAGCTTCCCCCCATCAGACACCACTGAGTGATTGTTCAATCACTAACACGAGTTGATCAATAAATAAGAGCTGGTTTTACTACTACTTAAGTCTATGAGGATGCTCTGTGGACTTTTAAAGCTTTCCAGAGCCCAAGTTTCGAAAGTCTTTCAGGAGGTTTGGGAAATCACCTTGAAACTGTCATCTTGAGTTTGTGTCATTAACCCTTGAGAAACTCCGGGTGTCCTTTAGTAATTTGTAAATGTTCTTGTTAATCATTCAGATGTCCCTAAAGAATTGTGTCCTCATATGGGTTCTCAAGAAACATCTAGGGTCTTTGAAGACATGTGTGCCTTATAAAGTTTCGAGTCCAAAGTCCTCTTGATCCTGTATGATGTCTAAAGAGCATGAAGGCACCGTGAATCCTAACAAGTTGTAGAAGCTTTCATGGAGTCCAGGAGTCCTTACAGTGAATTCAATTCAATTCAACTGTATTTATATGTCTTGCCAATTTTCAGAGTCATCTCAAGGCACTTTACATAATCATGTCAAGACTATACAGACATTTAGAGAAAACCCAACAAACAACAGCAACAGTGGAGAGGAAAAACTCTCTTTCCAGCAAACCCAGGCTCAGGGTGGCTGGCTGGGCTGAGTCGAAAACATTGGCCGGGTTGGTAGGACCAGTAGCTGCGCACTGGAAGACACACAGCTCCAAAGCCGGGCATACCTGAGGACAGGGACAGAGAGGGAGACAGAGAGGGACATTAGGTCATAAAATCCTTAAAGAAACCCTTGATTTTCAATATGAACATGCTGTGGTCGAGCTGCGACACCCAGGCCTGACGGGAAACGTGGTGTAGGTGGTAGACACATGAATGCACACAGAGAAAGGTCATGTTCACACAGTTTGTGGGAATATTCGTGAGTTGTTTTGGTTTTAGTGTTTCGGCTCTTTCATTTAAATGTAAAATTTTTTTTTTAATGTGGTTGTGTTGTTGTGTCTGTCTTGCTGCACTGGGAGCAACTTCCTGACATTAATTGTAATGGCAGTAAATGACTTTGCCTTTGGTCCATGAAATGAATGAGCTTTTCTTTTTATTGGATCAGAACCAGGAGGATCTGGTTACACTGAGACTCTATAAACTGAACATATTAGAAATCTAAACCATGACTGCCTCATCTGGATAAATATTAAACTACCCACCATCACTGCTGGGATGAAACGCATCCAGGAACACTGACCCACACCGCTGACAGAGGGACAAATCTGCAGCTCGTCTGACTCTGACAAAGCCTGACCAGTGTGTCACAATTCATTCCTTCAGCTTTTGATTAAATGAACATCCATTGTGCATCTTTGCACAATTTAGCATCAGTGCTCTAATGCGTGATGATGGATGAGGCTGAAACCACAGCTCATTTATTTGTACTCACCTACACATGACAGCACCGTGTTCTCTGTCATATATAGTTAGAGTTCTTCACTTTTGTCATTCTGACTGAAACACATCTGGTTTCAGTTTTTTTTTAAGATTAAACCAACCCTCTGTCTCCTAAAATCTATTTCATATGTTGTCTTATAGCATTGTTTACTAACTTGATACGATATCTGAGCAGTTTTAAATCTCATCAGGTTTACTTAACTGAGATCTGTGTGTGAAGATCAGGTGTGGAGGCAGAACTCTGGAATTTGTCACAAACACAACCGAGGACAGCGTTGAGGGACTGTCCAGTGACCAAATGGTTGGACGAATGTGTCACTGGACACTGAAACCCTGAGACATCCACATTAAATCCATGAGGTTGCACATCCCTGTGCTCTCTGTAAACCCATCTCAACTCGTATGTCCCTGGGTATGCGTCAAATCACTGTGGACCAGAGGATATGCTGTGGGATGGCTGAAACAATTACAACAACAACACTCATCCTGACTGTCTCTAAGGACAGCAACAAAGCCACCTGGTGTCACAGAACTAACACCACCAAAGACCAAATGGTCACGTCAGCTGCACCTGGGCCCACAAGCGGCACTGGAACACAGCTGGTGAGGGGACTGTGCATGTACAAACTAGTTGGTTAACTATTTTTACACAATAGAGACACCTCACAGACAGCGTAAAGCCGCTTCTAATAAAAAGTCTGAACGGCAGTATTGGTGTTGTTAAAACTGTGGTCTATTCATTCCGGTTTAACATGTCAATATGGACAAAAGTCCCTAGTGCCAGCAGGCCTAAAGTGTAGGGCAATGTAAATAATAATAATATTTTTCATTTATTCAATAAAATACAGTCTGTAATTGTACATTATCACTACAGGCACAGAAACCTCAGTGTCCTTTAGTCCTGCTGAAATCCACAGATTCTATTCTCGCACAGGTCCAATCCTGAAATCCTGCACAGAGGTCGTTTTTGTCCTCCCCCACCAGCACACGTTAATCATGTCTCTGCTGGGACATGGAATGATGGATGATTATTGGGACTTTCTGTCCTCTGTACGATGCTGAGTCCCCACAGTAACATAGAGACGGACTCTGTGTGATGGAGGACAGGAAACAGACAATGACAGACAGAGGACAAGAGGCTGGTGTCTCATCCGTTCTAATGCAATTCATGAGTGAGATCAGATGAAGAGATGCCTGCGGCCCTCAGAAACAGAAAGAAGGTTTCCCGCCAAACACAGTTCAAACATTAATTGGATTTACATAAAGAGGTGTGTCCTGTTTTCCTCCTGCTGACAGCTTTGGGCCAGCAGCTGATTGTCCAGAAGAGGACTGAGTGTGAGGGTGGGTGGAGCTCACCGCAGTCACTTGAACACGTCATTCTGTGGACCTGCTCTTGTCTGGAAAGAGCCAGGCTCTAGTTCTGTGAAAAAGCTGTCGGAAACAGGAGACCCGGTGTCTTTTAAAATTACCAACCTGGTTTTGTGCGCCATTTTTTAATGAAATTTTACGGCTCACACAAAACTATGTACTCTACATAAAAATGAGTAGAACGACTTGTGGAACACTGCTGGGACGTACTCGAGGGCATCTTTGAAATGTATCACACCTCACCTCTCTGTTTCCTTCTCAGGCTATTGGTTGGAGCTCCCAGGGAGAAGGCGGAGCCTAACATTCCAGCCAATCGGACAGGAGCAGTATACAGCTGCCCGATCAGCCCCGACCAGTCAGACTGCAGTAGGATAAAGCTCATAGATCCAGGTGAAACTTTATTTTACCTAAAACCTCATGTTGCCAGTTTCAGTTTTTATCTGAAAGTTGTACATTGAAAACGTAAAGTTTAATCCGGATTTCTTTCCTATGTCATTCAGCCTTGGTGTTTTTTAGCTCAGTAACAGTGCAGAGACCTGAGAGTCAGGACTCAGCAGGAAATAGTCCCATCCTGTAGCTTCAGCTGTTGCCTGATGTTATCAGTCTCCTGGTGCATTATGGGCAGTGGGGAGTGACAGCCACTGTCTGTTCCAGAGTTTTTATCTGCTGCTGCTCAGACATGATAAAGTTCGTCCCGAGTGGGCTGTAATCAGTGGTAACCATGGCAACAGCCAATCAGAGGGCTTAATTTTTATGTGAGGCTGTAAAAACAACTGATAAATCATAAAGGTCTGCAGCTGCTGTGGGACACAGAACAACACTGTCTACCTCTGTCTCAGATGTGAAGCTGTCCGAGGACCTGCTTGAAGACATGTGGCTGGGCGTCACAGTAGCCAGTCAGGGCCCACCTGGTGGGAGGGTCCTGGTGAGTCTGTGTTCTCTGCAGAAACAAACACAACTTACTGCATTACTATCATTTTATTACTAACTAACTCATGATTAACCTTCTACCGACCTGTTTGACTGATTAACTAGTTCACCAGCTCACAACTAGCTACTATCTAACTAAACAGTCGCAGACTAACATTCTGTCTGAGTAAAGGTTTTGACTGACTGAGCTCCACCTGTTCATGCCTGCAAGCTTCTGGTCGTTCTGGTCACTAACTAATCTGCGCTATTTCTGTCTGCAGGCGTGTGCTCATCGCTTTGTTAAACTCTATGGAGCACAAAATTTGAGGAGCATGATTGGTCGATGTTACATTCGTGGAAATGACTTCCTGTACAGCCACAATGACGAGAACTGGCAGAATCCGGACCAGCTTTGCAAGTATGTCGTCACTATGTGCTGATAATGAGTCTGACCTGATCCTTTATGACATACAGTAGCTGTGACTCAGTGAAACATCAGCTGTTTCCTCCTGAACCTGTTTTACTGTGTTTGTCAGCAGCTCCTGATCCAAATTCTTCAGGTTCTGGTTCAAACATCCTCAAATAGTCATTCAGAGGCTGAAAAGATATCATTTCAAATAAGCCATCTTCAAATGTCAGGGAAGACAAAGTGAATTATTATATTTCAGCTTTGAATTGACTGAACACACCTAGTACAGGTGATCAGTGGGGGTTGTCCTTGGGGACCAGGACTAAGGGCCAGTGCTCCGGACTGAGGATGTGTCACCCTGTTGTATTTTATAGAAATACAGAAACACTCAGTCTGTGTTAGAGAGGGGAGCATCTTCCCTCACCAACAATCTTTGTCTGAGCACAGACACCAGCTGCACGCACTTTAACAAGCAGGTTCATTAGAGAATTTATGATCATCAGTGAAGCTGAATCTGCAGTTTGTAAATTCAGTAAACGCAGCTTCAGCTCTGGTTAAACATGAGAAGCTGCTGATGTGTGTTTTACCAACCAGAGTCTGTCTCTAATGTTCAGTCTCGTCCGCAGCACGAAGCTGCATGATGAGTAGAGAGGGCATAGCCCCACAGGTTCTCCAGGGGTTCCATAATGAGGAAATTCTGATAGACTTTATTTTTCACTTATTCTACTCTTTATACTTGTGGGATTATTCCAGCTCCCATAAACCCCCACAAACCTGTTTGTCTATGTTTAGTTACCAGAGCGATGTCAGTGGTGAGGCCATGTGTACCATGGGGATTTCAGCATCCATCACCCAGACAGAAATCATTGTTGGTTCACCTGGAAGCTTTGAATGGCAAGGTTAGAGACTGTTCCACCTTATTTTATTCTCCTCACACCTCATGCTGATTCGGTTTGAATTGAACTAATTTCTGCATGTGTTGCAGGAAATGTCCACCTCTCCTGGATAAATCCATTGGACGACTTTGACATCCAGAAGACCTCTTTTCCTAACATGGAGTACAGACACATTTACATGGGTGAACTGCCCCTTCACTCGTCCTTTTCAGTCATGTTGATTAGATTCTGTGTGACTTCCGCCTTGTCATAAGGACATTCTTGTCCATAAAGGTTTCTTTAGTAGTCCAGTGATAGTTGTCTTTACATCCATGGCTACACTGCAAATACAGACTGACTACTGATGATGGGACAGCTGGACTAACGTTGTGTGTGTTTTGTTTTTTTTTCAGGATACTCAGTAACTCTGGCTCGTCATCTTCTCTCTGAAGATGATGAAACCATAGTAACAGGTGGGTGGCATCTACATGTGTACCACTCTATGTCAGCCGTTAACAGCCAAACAGATGTAATCATTCATGTATTGATAAACAGGAGCTCCCAAACACTGTAAAGAGGATGCTCGAGGGTCCGTGTTCCTGCTAATGAAGCAATCTGGAAAACTGATGATTAGCCAAACTCTGCGTGGTGATCAGACAGGCTCGTACTTTGGTAACGCTGTGGCTACCACCGATCTCAACAATGATGGGTAAAGACAAATTTCCAGGTCTCATTCACCTGTATCATCTGTTTTAATCAAGGCAGAATAGACAAATTAACTTTTAGTGAAGTCTGGTTGCATCCAATAGGGAGCATAAAATGATATTCATCAGGTTCTGTCCACGATGGGCGTTGGTTTCAATCCAAGACAACAAATCAGAGGGTTGTCAAAATTATTGTTTTTATTTTAAATGGTTTTAGAGGCTTACAGAGACCTAGGGTGCCCGGAACTGTCCGGTCCTTGGGTACGTTAGCTTACTGTTAGTCCCATTAGCTAATGTGTTAATGATCTCAGATGGCCTCATATTTCTGAGGTGTCAAACTCGTCCCTGTGGAGTTTCAAATCAATCAGTAATTTTCCTGCAGGTGGAACGACCTGCTGGTAGGTGCTCCTTATTATTTCCAACATCAGCAGGAGGTAGGTGGGGCAGTTTACGTCTACATGAACACAGGAGGAGGGTTTGATCCTCAGCCCAGCGTGATGCTGCGAGGACCAGCTGGATCTGGCTTTGGTATGGCTCTTTCTGCCGCTGGAGACCTAAACCAAGATGGGTTCCAGGGTGAGGACACGCCATTTGTTGTTGATGATGTCTTGTTGTTAATTATGAGGCGCAGTGATAACATGTTATATTTCAGATTTTGCAGTCGGAGCTCCGTTCCATGAAACAGGAAGTGTGATGATCTGGAGCGGGAGCAGTCACCTGATCTCGACAGAACCAAGCCAGGTCTGAGATTTACCTAAACCCAGTTTTAGTCTGAAGTCCAAAACCTGAGTCTGAATCCTCAAACATTGAGAGCCCTGCTTTGTCTCTGCAGGTGATCCGGGGCAGCAGCATCTTCTCAGGGTTCAGGACTTTTGGGTATTCTCTATCTGCGGGTCAGGATGTTGATGGTAACCAGTATCCAGACCTGCTGGTCGGTTCTCTAGACAACACAGTTGCTCTGCTAAGGTACATTGAACAGCATTACATTTATCTGATGGATGCAGTGGCTGGTTTCTTGATGCATCTTAACTGAAGCATCAGAGCAGCTGAAGTGTAAACAACTCTAAAAACTGGAATATCCAATTTCCTGTTTCCAGCATCAGTAGATGTTTGAATTTTTTTACATCAATGAGTAAAAGTGGAAATAAACCTGTTGTTCACGTGTTTACATGTAGCTCATATGTTGGAGTTTCTGATAAATGAGTCTTTGTTTGATTAAATTAATAATCGATTGGCTGAACCTGCAGATCTCGTCCGGTCGCCCAGCTCAATAAAACCCTCAGAGCTTTTCCAGACACCGTTGACCCAAACAACTGTGACTTCTGGTGAGAGTCAAAGCTCTGATTGGATATAGAGCTAGCAGCCAATAGGCTACGAGCTAATGAGCCGTCTGCGTCTCTGTCAGTATCCAGGTGAAGGTGTGTTTCTCCTACATCTTCAGCACCGGCGAGAAGAGCGACCGAGACAATCTCAGTGAGTAAAGTCTGCAGAGGACAAAAGACGTTTGTCTCTACAGGGACACACAAAAAATAAAAGACCAAGCATGTTTTAAAAACACAAAGAAAAGTAACCGGATGTATTCTATAAATGAGGCAAGATCTATAAAGGTATATAGAGCGTCATATTTGTCTGCTAACTATAAACTGGTGTGGTCGGGTGCAACTCAGTTTCGCTCTGGCTCAATAAAGAGAAGTAAATGTTGAAGATGTGTGGGTGGGAACTTCCCCTGAGACCTGTTCAGAGAAAATGAGATGAGGAGGTGGAGTGGACCCAGAGGGAGGAAATGTGTTAAGTTTGGGAGTCTCTCTACGGGGGGTACAGTTCAGGACACTGAGGGAGATTCGTGTCCAAAGATGTAGTGGGTCTGAAGCCCAGAACAACTGGTTAACTGGTTATAGCCACAATTCATTAATTACCGTCCCCCAGTTTCCTGTGTGTCCCCGCAGATCTCAGCTAATGGAATGATTGATTGACAGGACAAAGCTCTCAATTAGCAGCTGCTCTTCATCAACTTACACACACACAGACATATTAGATTACATCATTGTGTGTCCTCATGTCCTTGCCTCCTGTGTGTGTGTTTCTCTCAATGATAAATCACGTTACACAAACTGATATTGTTACATCTGAGAACCGTGTGTGTTCCGCTGCTGTCTGTATCATTTGACCAATCAGGGACAAGGTCACACTGTTGCTATGACACCCTCCCACCTGAAGGCTGCTGGTTCTGTGGCTGTACTGCCCTCTCTGTAAATAAAAATGATTAAAATGAAATTAAGAAGAACCCGTATGTGTGTCCTAATGCTTATTAGGACCTGTGTCTCTGTCTCGCAGCCATCCACTTCACCGTGACCGCCGATGTCACCAGTGTCAAACCTCGTCTCCATTTCCATGACAACCGGCAGAGCGTGTACTCTGGGTACCTGTCGATGCCGAAGACACGGTGTCAGAACCTGAGAGTTGGGCTACTGGTGAGACACACACATTCAGATGTTTCAGTGCCTCCCTACAGCTACGCCTGTCCATTTAAACTGAGTGCATTTCACGGCAAACAGGTCAAGTTGTAGAATCATTTTCAAAGAAAACACCGTCTAACAGCTAACACCACCACAGTTACTGGGAAGGAGATAATGTTTGCAGGTCTGCATTAATGGAGCTGCCGGGTTCTTTCAGCAGAGAAAAAACAGTTGGATCAAAGGAAGTTCTACTGTGTGTGATAAGAATTTAATCAGTGTGCTGCTGACAGAGCTCACATCCCACTGTGAAACCCAAATGTTCTGTTAAAAGTTCTGCAACACACTGAAAAGACCACTTTAGACATCCAAGGGTTTCTCAGGCTGCTGCTTTAGGAAGCCTTAGTTGTCACCTGATCAACTGATCTACAAGGAGGTTTAAACATTCAGCATTAAAGCTAACAGGGTTCTCAAGAATCTGAAGTCAACCTCCGCTTGTTTCATGACTACTGTTTTCAAGTCCATTGACTATGAATCCTGTTTATTTCACATTCCTGCTGATTATTCCCCGACTCATTCATCTGTTTTTAGCCTGATTTCCTTATTCTACCTCATTCAGTTCTTTGACATAAACCTGCTGAGACCAGAGACCAGAGATAATCCTTCACTGTTTGAGTAGCTTATTTAAAAAGCAATGACCTGCCGGTGCATTCAAGAGTGGTGCACTGGGCTTTTTCATCAGTGGATTAAAACAATTAGAACACTTTGTTTAGAAAGTGTTGATGGAAGTTCTTTCTTCTTTTTTTTAGAGTCCAATTCGAAACAAAGTGGAACCCTTGGTGTTCTCCCTGAATGTCTCCTTGCATGAGAAGGTTCCCAGAAAAAGAAATGGGATGCAGGATCTGAAACGCCTCCCCGTGCTGAGCCAGACACCACGCCCCATCAGAACTCAGGTTAGAGTCTACAGAACATTCCCAAACCAATCATATCAGAACCTTCCAGAAGCTAAGTTTGAACACAAAGATCCAAGACATAATAGGAACTCAGAGTCAGAACAAATCAGAATTTAAATCAGGAACAGTCAACACCCAGGTAAGAAGTAATCAGAACCCTGACTGAAATGAGCCCAATTCATGAATATCCAAACAGAAAAAACTTGAGTTAAGCCGAGTTAAGATCAAAAGAAAGTGGCATGAGAACTCACAACACTATTGCTCAGATCTTGCATCAGAATCTAGATCAACAGAATGTTTTGGTGTTTTACACTAGACTCACTGACTAAATTAAATTAATAATGTGGAACTCCTTCATCTTCAGATCCACATCCAGAAGGCCTGTGGTTCTGACAACCGTTGCCATAGTAACCTCCAGATGACAGCCCAGTTCACAGATGAGAACCAGAAACCCTTCACTGTGTAAGAAACAATATGGCCTTATGTGATTTCAGTTGAATGTACTTGAACTGACCTTGAGGACACGGGTCTTTGGTGTCAAACTAAAGTACCATATTGGCTGTGATTGACTTTTACATCTTGATTTGGGCCCTAGAGGACTGGACAGGTTAGTCAGACTAACTTTACCAGCTTCAAATACTTGACTTGGACTAATCCCAAAAGAAATGTTATTTGATTTAAAAGTCATATTCTAAAGGATTTCTCTTCAAACTTGATGTTCACTTTTAAAAAATACTTTACAGTTTAACTTGTATTGTATGTGTCCTATCTCTGTTTAACTTCCTGTGAATCTGGGAACTTGACTTAACATGGCATTTTTACTCATTTTACATACATACATTTTATATTTTCACACGTTTCATACTCAAAGGAAGTTAAACATAACTTAGTAGTTGACTTTGGAAAACTAAAAAAAAAATAAGTGCATGTTCAGTATGTAGTTCTAACATGTATATGTATCTACAGGCAGAAGGACATTCAGGTGCTGTACTACAACAACAGTATTGATCGAATGTTTCTGGAGGTTAATGTCACCAACACGCCGTCACCAGGCCGACCAGCAGAGGATGCTCACAATGCTGTGCTGAATGTTACCAGCCCACCGTCCCTCATATATTCTGCGGTTCGAACTAAGGTAGTAAAGCTCAAGGCGCTCACTTTCCAGTTTTTAGTAGGTAGAAAACAGGTTAACGTAGAGCAGAGTGTCATATGCAAGAGACTAGACAGACCCCCTAAAATGAAGGTGTATAATTTGGGATGAAAACTTGATTTGGAACTGTCCTGAAAGACTTAATGTGATAATTTGCTTGCTCACAACTTACTGAGCCTAAAAGTCAAAGGGATTGACTGAAGACTTGAGACTTGCCTAAAATGAGCTGTGTCTGGACTTGAGACTAGATTTGGACTTGTCTTAAAGGGTCAGGGAATTTATTTGGACCAGCTACGTCTACAGTTATACATGTGTTTCTGTTATAGGGTGATGTCACAGCAAACGTGGCGTGTTCTGTGAAGGACGGTGTTCTTCTGTGTGAGCTGGGGAACCCGTTCAAAAGTAACCGGAAGGTGCAGAACAAAACTGCTGAGGATGTAGTATTACAAGAACTTGTTACCTGTGCTGCAGTACTTAAACTGGCCTTCTCTTCCTCGTTTCATAGGTTCAGGTGTTGATCATTTTTCAGCTTTCCGAGATTGGTCTGGACACCAGGGAGATTCGATCTGTGCTGCAGTTGTCCACGTAGAGCCCACACCAATGTTTACTAATCACATTATTTGAAATGTGCTTTCGAATAGAAGGTTAAACGTGTTTCTGTGTGTCCTCAGGCTCAGCGAACAGTTGGATCTGTCTCCTGTCTCTGCCTCTATGTTGGTGGAGTATTCAGTGCAGACATCCTTCATTGTGTGAGTAAACGCAGTCGAATCTGCCGCAATAAACCTGCGTCGTTTGTTGGGTTACACATTTTTATTAATTTGTCAAACCAGATACGCACGGTGTAAGCTCCGAATGGACAGTGTCAGTGTCAAAGGTATTGGGAAATACAATTAACTGTCTAGGTTCACAAAATGACACGATCCTACAGCTATGAAACATTTCGTTGAAATCAGAGAAACGGCAGGTTCTTCCCCCGTTCCTCTTTCCACTCACCCCCACTGGTCACCCTGAGCCAGGCTCTGCTGGGAGTTTTTCCTCTCCACTGTTCCTCAGTGCTGCTCAAGGGGGATTTGTTGGGTTTCCTCTTCGTACTATATAGTCTTGACTTTATTATCTAAAGTGACTACCAACATTTTTAATCTGATGAACATAATGGTTTATTTTTGCCCTGACAGCATCAATCCACCTTTCACCTTCTTCAGTGGTCATGTGATCGGTGAGTCAGCCATGAAGAAGACAGAGGACATCGGCAGTCTGCTGCTCTTCACCTTCCAGGTTTGTGTAGAATCTGTCTGACTGGTAAATCTAAACACATGTGTAACCCACCACCATCTCTCATAGGTGCACGTCACCGGGCAACTGCCGGGTCGTCTCGGCAGCCTGCAGGTGGAGTTTGATTGGCCAGCAGAGGTGTCCAATGGGAAGTGGCTACTGTACATCACAGAGATCCAAGTGAACGGCACTTCGGAGCCTCGCTGTAATCCACCGAACAACATTGTCAACCCTCTCAAATTTAGGGTAATGGCTTTTTTTCCTTCCAAAATAAAAGTCTTGGGCTGGGACATTTCAGAATAAAGGACAGTCCAATAAGAATCTGACATCAAATATATTTATTTATAGATCATAATCTTTCTTTCTTAGAGCCTGAAATAACACTGATGATTTAACACAGCTCAGAATGAATTCTTCTTTATTTAATCTGACTTTTTTTTAGTGGCTGGGTTCATATCTGTGAGCAGACATTATGGTTTTATTCCAGGAAAGCTGTTTTGACTGATTTATCCAGATAGAATGAAGTAAGCTCTCCTGGAGCTGAAGTCTCTCGTGTGCTAAAATAAAAAGGCTGTAAGACGATTTTGTCTGTTTGGACAAACCTATGGACATCATATATGTGGTTTAAAGCTAAAAATGAAAGAAAAAATTACACTCACCATTATTTCTGACGGCGTCACTTTTTAAAGTCTTTGAGCTCATAAACCCGATTCTCTGTGTCATGTCCGTCATTTCCATCGTTAATGAATTTTCCGTCCTGGTTGCTCAGCTGTCGAGGGAAGATGAGAAGAAGAGGGGAAAGAGGAGCCTCATGGAAGAGCAGAAGGTGAAGAAGATGAAGAAGGAGCAGAATGTAAAAACTCTTCCCGTCGTCCACCTGCAGGGTCAGAAGAAGAAGAAGATCTACACTCTGGTAGCAACAAGCATTTTGTAACTTTGTTGTAACAGAATGAGAAATGAGGTCATTCAGCTGGGCTTCTATTAAAACTTTATTGTTTAGATTCAAATAAATGATGTATTTACAGTGTTACAAAAATCCGAACAGTTGTTTGTATTTTGTACAGGACTGTGAGCACGGAGCAAAGTGTGTGACCTTCATCTGTCCACTGAACAACATGAAGAACTCAGCAACTCTAATGGTCAGAGCCAGACTCTGGAACTCCAGCATGATCGAGGTACTGACACCTTTAACGTCAGCAGAGTGTGCAGCTCCATGAAGCTTCTTTGGTCTCTTAAAGCTTTAGCTTCAGGATCACCATGTTAAACTTGTGAAAATACTCTGTGTTTGAGAACCTATAACTGATATTTGTGTCTTTAGCTGTTGAAGGAATTTGGACATTCAGGTCTTGACAGTGTCAGTAAAGTTTATGAGTTTGCTCTTGGGATTTGGATTATGGAGAGCTAAGAGACTTACAGCATATGAGTGATAATTGCTAATAAATGTGAAGATCTAGTTAGTAGCACAATGGCATGTGAACATAAAGTATAAAGAACAGAGACATGGGACACCCTGAGGGACACCCCACATCTGTGTATGACTAGCAGCTTTCAAATTTCAAACTTTGTTTTAAAATGAATTGATTAGTGACACTGTTGATGGGAGAACTCTGTCTGTGTAACTGCTGGTTGTGGAAAAAGCCAGTGGCTTGTAACAATCGCTGCATAAATTCATATGAAAGCAGATGTCTGGAATTCACACATTTCCCCCTGAATCTACTTCAGCTGAATTCATGAAGATGTGTTTGCTGTCCTGTTGTTTGAACATCTGTTTGGTCCAGACTCCCAGTGTGCCCAACAGTGTCAACACTGTGAGCCACTGAGTTTTGAGCTTCTGAAGAAGTACAAGCACTGAGAAACAAAAGGTTAGAATGTGTTTTCACTGTGTTGGTTTTGTAGGACTACAGTGATGCTAGGATTGTGCAGGTTCGAGGCCGGGCCACCCTAAAGCTGAAGACCGACAAACCAGCCATCAGCATGGAGCCTCGCAGCAAAGAGGTAGCTGCCTACACTCCCGCTCTTCTGCAGTGCAACACTTTTCTGCTCAGACGTTTGCAGTTTTCACCTGATTCTCCACTTGCAGATTGAGGTCGAGATTTATCCAGAAGTGGGGCAGCAGGTGGACTCCAGCGCCCCCCTATGGGTTATTGTGGTGTCTATCCTGGCTGGAGTCTTCCTCCTGGCTGTGATTTGTCTGCTGCTCTGGAAGGTAAATTAAAACCAAAAACCACTTCTTACCAGTGGTTGTAGTTTTACCTTCTACTGCAAACCAAAGTGTGGTCATTTTTAACTTTTCATCATTTTATAATCTCATCATCATCATCATCATCATCATCTCCTGGTTGGTAAAGTGCTGTCGTTTCGCCCCCTGCTGTTCAGTGTGGCTTCTTCAGGAGAGCCAGCACCAGAGAACTGTATGAGGCAAAGACTCACAAGGCCCACGTGAAGAGCCAGCCGTCTGAGGATGAGAGGCTGACGGAGGAGCAGTGAGGCTGGGCGCAGTGCTGCCACACAGTCCTGCTGTAAGGACCAGCTGCTGGTGGCTGACTAGTTCTGACCGTTACTCTGACTGACTGGACTAACTCTTTTCCAGCTTTTTCACCTGTTCCTGTGTCTAATTATTCAGCTCGTTGTGAATGTGTTTCTCTCCCTGCTGCTGTCTGTTCATCATTGTCTATGTGTGTATGTAGGACAAGTTCTAATGATAAGAAGTAAAGTTTCTGTTACACCGTGTGTCTGTAAACCAGCGTCAGATCTTCTTGGTGCACCTGAGGTCTAAACTGGCCTTCAGGCTTCCAGGCTGCATATGCCGGGGGGGGGGGGAATTACACTGAAACCAGGGATGCTGCAATATTATGTGGCTGGCAGAAAAATTCAGAGCTGTGTTGCAGAACAATCGTCAGTCACATGTTTTTGTGTGTGTCTTGGCAAAACTGACTGAGTCACTCAGTTTGTTTGTGCTGCTTCTGGTGTGTTGACCAGGACAAGGACGAAGACATAAGCACACAGAGAAATGAAGAGTTCACAGTAAATGCAAACACCCTGTTCACGTGTCTCACTATCTCCTGTTTGTCCTCATGTTGGACATACACGTTTTCTAACAGTGATTCCTGTGTTTCCTGCAGTGTGGTTTCTTTGTGCATCAAACAACATGGCAGACCGCAGTGCTCCACCAAGGGAGCATCATGGTTAAAGACAAACAGCAGCACTACTTGGACTCTGACGGTTTCCTGATCCAGGATCACGTCCTCTCATCCAGACACAGGAAGTCACCCAAGCACTGGGTCACCTCCTGGACTGAGGCTCTCTAAGAGACTGACCCTGTCTTTGGATATACATCCTGATGTAGGACCCAGGCTAAATTAAGATGAGACCAAACCCAACCAGAACCAACACACTGCCAGACTGTGTGTGTGTGTCATGTGGAAACCTCTCTCCTTGTTTACATTGAGTTGTGTGGAGATGTGATTTTCTTACATCAGGGTAAATTCTGGTTTGAATATTTTGTAAACAGATGGTGATTTATGTATATGTGGAACAGTTGCTTCTTAATGTGTGTTTTGTACCTATATGTATAAATATAAGATCAGATATAACTGATCAAATTTAATATGGAAATAAAACAGACCAACCTCCTTGTTTCTCCTGAACATATAGATATAATGAAAGAGTTTTTTTAAGTACATTTGAAGTCGAAGTTTTTTGTATCCTAGGAGTGAGGCCGTACACTTTAAATACATGCTGACTATAAATCAAGCTGAAAGTGTTTTTCTCATCCAAGCAGAGACGTCAGAAATGTGCCAGGAGACAGTGGACTCATTCGGTGGAAAGGATTTATAGCGAAAGGGCTGAAATATTTTTAAAAAGTCAGCCACTTTTCCATGAGCTGTGGTGATGTTAAGTTTTACTCTGCGTGTATGTTCACTAGTCCTGGCTGATAGTATTTTAAAAAATAATGTTTTGCTTTGAGGTGCTGGAGAATCCTGCATGAGCAGCTGTTTTACATAATTGTGATATTTGTGACAGCACCTGTTCAGATTGTGTGGCGACTGTGGTGATCACTGGGTTACTCTCTACAAGTGCACGTCAGACTAGACGTTTCTGGTCACGTCCAACCACAGACCTGTGTGAGGTAGGCCACGTAAAAATCTGCCAACCACTTGGTCACCAGTTCGAGAGTTTGTCACGACACCTTACGCTCATTTGCCTCTATTTGTTTCACCGCTGTAGCTCTTGTTATTTAATATGCCTCCCTGCTCTCCTGGGCCGGAGTATTTTTTGTCCTCCTTTTTCTCCAAAGCTCTTGTTACCGTGTCTTCCGGTTTTTCCTGGATTTCAGCTATGCTTCTTCCTCTGGAATTACCTGTGAGAATCTGTGTTCATCTTTCACCACTTCACACTGTACGTCTCTGCCAGACTCTTTACTATTATCTATGGTACCTCGAAACCTACTCCCGTTTTTTCTCCCCCCCCAAACTTCCTGCTTGTACGTTCTACCCTGATGTCTCAGAGTTTCTTATTTTCGTGCAAGACAGAATATTTATCTTGCCCTTTCAAAGAAGGTTTAAACCCAACTTCCTTGTTACCTTTTACTACAGGTGCACCCTGGACAGCTGTACTACAAACATGCTTAGAAGAATCCAGGCAATGCAGCCCTAGATCACAGAATAACTACAGGTCACTATCCTGTTACTGTTTGGAGGGCTATGTGGTGGTTGGAGGAGACCTGAACCCGACTCCACCTGGGAAGGAGAAGGTGGTGAAACCATTTGGCAAATAACCAGCAGTTACAAATCTGAAAGTGCAGCCGGCCAGCTCTGCTCATCTTTAATCTTGACCATCAAAAGTTCAGAACATTAAGATATTAAAGACCAACAGCTCATTTTCTGTTACTTCCATGTTTTGCTGACACTTTAGACTTGTGCAGCTGTAATGCTGCAGCAGGGCAAAAAGCTGTAATTGTTTCTCTGCAATAAAGGGCTTTAGCATCACAGAGTCATGTTTTTATTTCTGCCGCATGTGTAATGTATCAGAGATGTGAGGGGAAACAGATTTAGTAAATTAATGAATTAATATGAAACAGTAACACTGATTATGACAACTCCCAGCATGCACCACAATCCTCTGGGTGTCTATGAAACCGTCAGATCCCACTCTTCATAATCATCTTCATCAGGAAGAACCTCAGTACAGGAAAACTCATTCACCTGAAACAAACAGACACGCAGTGTTTAGGAGACACTACATTCATTACCGGGAGACTCACCCTAAATGACAAACCTTATAGTTAGTTCTAGTCCTGCTGCTATAGGCTCAGACTGCTGTGAGACCCACCCCTGATTCACTGAGACACTCTCCTCCTCTCAGCCCACATTTGTATCACTACTGTAGGTCTTTTAACAATCAATGCTCCCATATTACTATACAATACATGTCTATCAGACTACATAAATATGGGTAGGGTATTTAACAAAATGGCTAACAGCAGTAGTTTACCTAGTTAAAAAAAAAAAACAAACACCATCAGTACATTAACTCAATATAATTAGAGAACATGTGGGTTTACCTGGATGACTCCTTCAGTCTCTTCAGGTACAAACTGATCTGACGTCTGCTTTAGCTCCACCATCACTTTTCCATTTCCTGCAAAGACAAATAGGCAACAGTTATCGTTTATTCACAAACAGAACATGAAGTAGTATGTAAAGTAGTACTACCTAGAAGTATGAGAAGCACTGTAGAGAAGGCCTGAATCAGAGCTTCCTCTCTGACCAGCCTCTGGAGTCTACAGCTTTTCTGTAGCAGGACATCTGGACCTGCAGAGACAGACACTGCAGAGTATTATTTTGGTGACTGATGCCAATTTGTGATTCATACAGAGCTGAAAGGAGCATAAAAAAACAGTCTTTAAAGCTTTTCAAACTTTTACATTAACCTTCCACAGCATTAGAGCTGTGCTGTGGTAACCCTGCGGTTATCTCTGGCAGTGCATAAAGTAAGGCAGCATCTGCTATTTACTGATCTCTGTAACAAAAATCCAAACAAAACCAATAGCACGCAACATATTTTCCTTTTAAACTCAGTGTGGGCTGCATTTAATTCAGATTTAATAAACACCCCTGCCTGTGCGAATCTTATTATGAATTATTCAAAGGGCTCTTACTCTCCACGATGATGCCACGTCAGTGTTTACACTTTTAAAACAACTGTGAGTCAGGCTTGGATATTAACTTAGATTATTATATTATATTATTCTATTAACACCTCTCTATTTTATGTTTTTTTATGTTGATAAAGTGTAATAATTGTTTTATCTTTTAAGGTCAAAATTTTCTCTTTAGGCCAAGTTAGTTTGGCAAGTAAAACATCTTAGCTATTTTCCCAAAGGACAAGTGATCTAAAGCACCTAATATCAAGCCCAGTGTAGTAACTGATCAATCTTAGTGGTTCACAGCTTTTTCTCCTGTTGAATAAATATTCACCTATGCACAAAATTATTATCCTGTTTCCATCCGTTCCAGTAAAATGGTGACCTGCTCCTTTACAGTTCTGCTACTTTATGACAACTTTACTTTATCACAAATAACAAATTCATTATGACTCATGTAAAAAAACTGTTGTATGTCATTAATATACCTGTGCAGGTGAAGCTGTCCTCCACCACTGCTGCTCCTCTGGTTGTCTGTCCATGATGGGGGAAGGAGAGCTGCAGAAGACACCCAAACCTCAGCCTCCTCCACCTCTGTCCTCCACACTCCTCATCCTCCCCTCCTCCTCTTTTTTTATCAGTGAGCTCTTTCAGCTAAGGACACACACAGACAGGAAGTCACCTGTTGTTCTCAGCTCACATAAATGTGCATATCAATAGGTGTTTTCCTCACTGATATGATGTGAGAGGTCCAGCCATTAAATCCCAGGCAGTGATTGGCCAGCTCCAGGCAACGGGCGTGGCTCAGAGGTCTGCCATGAGACAGGAAGTGAGGAGTCTGTTTTGAGCTCAGCCTCACCTGCTCTCACACAGAAAAGAAAAGAAAAAGAGGAACATTACAAACCCCATCAGAAAAGAGCCAGAGTAGTAACATTTCATCCATGACGAGAAAACTGAAACTGAGATGTATGGGCAAGACCGAAACAGTGAATCTTGTTTCTCTCACTCTGTCAGTCAAATAAGAACATTTGTGCAGTTTCATAAATGTTTTTTTAAAGTTCTACTACTGAATTAAACAACTTCCTGTCTTTTAGTCTGGGTGTTTTTACAACTACGTGTAGGAGGAGTGCAGGTTTTAGTCTGTGTCCAGGGGCCAGTCTTTTTTTCTCTGGGAGGAGAACAGACATAGAATTAATCCACGACTAATTTATTAGTTGCCTGTGGCTTATTGCATTTTTATTGACTCATAACAAAAACATTTCAAATTAGCTGAGCCTCTAAGAATGAAGATTTCAATCTGCACCAACAGAAAACCTCAAATGAAGCTTCAACACCACTAACCATACATATCTCTGCATGTGAACCCTGAAGGAAGGCTTCTCATTTTATTGTTAGAATTTTTTTTCCCATATCTTTCAGTATGGACTATATAAAACTATTTGTTGCCTTGCCATGAATATTTACAACAACAATACAATCACACCGTGAGAAATTAGGGTTTACAGTCCTTTCACAGCACTGAACACTGAACTAATATTTATATTTGTACTTTGAATCCGTCAAAGAGACAGGAGTATGTTATAAGTGCCAATTAATTTAACTGCTTTTTTTTTTTATAAAATATTGCATTAATTGTTTTTGCAGTAGTAGTATTAATGATAGTGTCAGCAGTATTATTTTCAATAGCTGCTGGGCTGAATTTAACTTCAGTCTCCCAGAATTCAAATGTACAAAATTGACATGAGCCATTTATGTTCGTCATGAAAAATTGTGCAGTGTGTGGAGATAAAACCACAACAGCTCTGTTCAAACACTGATCCACAACTGTCAGCTGCTGTTCCCTCCACCCCTGCTGCTGTTCCCTCCACCCCTGCTGCTGTTCCCTCCACCCCTGCTGCTGTTCCCTCCACCCCTGCTGCTGTTCCCTCCACCCCTGCTGCTGTTCCCTCCACCCCTGTCAGCACACTCTCAGCCTGGGGGTGTAGGGTCTGATCACTCCCAGCTTGTGCTCAGTTGGGTGATTAACGGGAGTCAATATTGACCTGTGTGAAGGGGATATACCTGCACATTTCAATGTTGAGGCTTCTGTCCTCTTCATTGGGCCACTGAGTGTACATTTTTAAAAGACCCAAGTTACGACAACAACAAAGTCTTCAAAGAGATTACTGAAGAAAATTCATTAAGTGCAGCCTAGAACTTCACCAAACTTCCCAAACCACAGAAGACAATGACAACCATGGACCTTGAGCGGAGAGCTCTGGAACAGTGAGCGTCCATCAGTAAGCCGCTGAGCTTTCGAGGCCTGGGCAGTTGAGTAGAACTTGATCAGGGCAGAGAATCCAGGAGGGTGGAGCGGGGCATTAGGACTCACCTTGACTAGGTAGAGAGGACCAAAGGAAGAGAACACCTCCACCAACCTGTCCTGGAAAATATGTACAGGTACACAAGTGTTTAAATGTGACAGCAAAAGTGTCAATCATCAGGTGATAAACTGTGAGAGTGTTTGTCTGCATTTTAATCACTTCCCAAGACAGAAATAAATGCAATAAACATCACTCTACAACACATCGTATTAAATTGGAATCATCTGAGATACAAGGTATTAAGTGGTGAGGTCGAGTGGTGACCTCGACACTGGAGGTAAATACTAATTAATACTGTTTCCGAAACTTGAAAGGGTTTATTATGGAGAATATTGCTGGAAGTCTGATCTTTTTATGTTGTAGAGGTCCACACTGATTAGTTTTCGGACTAAAAATTACTTTATAATTACATGAATGACTTCAGTACAGAGTCAAAATAGTTTAAATTAGATTATTCACAGACAATACAAGTTTATTGTTAACTGAAAAACTTTGGATTGTGGGCTGAATAAAGTGGAAAGAGAAATTTAAAAGGTAAACCTTCTGAAAACTAAAGTTTTGTTTAGTTGTGGAGTGAAATCTTTACAGTGCAGATGTGGAAAACAGAAACAAATAGTGTTGAAAGATTCTGTTTCACAAGTAAGATAACAGAACGCTTTCTGTGTCTCTACAAATCTCGTTTATTACTCACTGTATTAGTACAATATTAATACTAATATTTCTTAATTTCTCATCTGGCAGCACTGACTCGGAATGCAAACATTTTTGAGAATAACTATTCAGTCAAACAAAAGGCTCGTCTGAAAGTTCTGTATTGTGCTCATTTCCTAAGGTGCTCAGTGATATACTGCCAACAATTAAATTCAGTGACCTCTGAACTGAGAGCATTGAGTTATTAATCAAATTTTAAACTGTGTCTTAAACACGTCACAACTAACAGGGCAGCCGTCTCACACACTTACACGTATTTGAACCTCAGTCAGACGTGGCTGGATGTCCCACACAAATAGGGTCTTATTGTTTTCCACAGGAACCACAAATTCCAGGATGTCCACGTCCATCTTACCTGCACAGGACAAAAGCAGGAGACGTCACATTGAAAGAGGGACGTTCGCCTTGTTTGGCCGCTTAACAACTACAACAAACTACAGCAAAAGTATTTTAATTTTAATGAGGTTCCATAAGTTTCACTGCTTAAATACTACGGCGAACACGTGACCAGTGGAACTGCCATTTATTACCTGCTGTTACCTTTCAGCTCTCCAACTTATGATTACGTCAACCTGTCACGGTTGGACTCGACGAACCAAACCGTTGTCAAACCGCTAGTAAGACCAGGAGACTTTTCACAGTCTCCAGCGGAGACATAAATTGCACCTACCGTCTGTTTGCCCGGTAACCGTCAGCTCTCGGAGTTTTCACCTCGGTCGTTAGTCTCTGTGAATCCTCCATTTTCACCGAGATCAACGGGATTTCCCGCGCTTCCGCTAAGGGGCGGGAGTTGTTCCGCTCGTCTTCTTCTTTTTGTTGTTGTTCTTCTTCTAATATTAATACATTTCCGGCACGTTTTACACTACAACGTGTGCTGCCCTCTACAATCCTTCCTCTTTCCCCGAAGGCAAATTAAGGGAATTATGTACGTGAAATTCTGACATATGGACCGATAAATTGTAAATACATAAAACCTGCCTTTACAGTGAGTTTGAGAGCTTTAAAAAATGCTCCAGTAACCTATGAGGAGACTGCAAACAATAATGATGACATGTTGAAAATATGTGTATCGGAGGCAGGAGTGTGTTTTATATAGCACTTTTATGCCTGTTAATACTTAAAGTGCTTTACACTGCTTCTTATCTACCCATTCACACTGTTGCTGTAGGACACTTCGACATGTGACCTGAGGAGATGGGATCAAACTGCTATACCTACCCAATTAACTAATAATTACTTCATGTTTTTTTTTCACAGTATTACTTGTTTATAGTAGTATTGCCAACCCACCAGGTGTCAACCATCCCCCCAGTGGCTGCCGACAATTTCATTGTAAGATGTATGTGCACTATGTGTATGTTCGATGACAATAAAGTTTCTTCGTCTTTTTATAGTAGTAGTTTTAGTAGATTTATTGATGGTATTGTCTTCAGTAGCAGCTGTGTTGAAATGAACTTCAGACTCCCAGAGTTAACAGAGTTAAGTGTGAAGTTTATCTTCATCATGCAAATGTAGTAGCGTTCATTGTTAATTGTGTGGATGTAAAACCACAACATACCTGTTCAAACACTGATTATCAATGGCCAGCTGCTGCTCTTCTCTTCACTCTGACTTTGGGCAAAAAACACTGAAAATAGACAGGTAGTTAGTTTATTCCAACAGGAAATTCAAACTAAACCTATGCTAAACCAACCTGAACATGGTCATGTGGACAGACCCCTTTTTAAACCCTCCAACAGCCCTACCTACCTAATTACATTGTATATGAAAGTAAAATTTAAAGATGAAATATTTAGTGTTTACTACTGAATACTGTCAGTGAGATAAATTTCAATGAGGGCAAAGTTAACACCTAAAATGTTTTGTTATTGAGTGGCTTTTTAGAAACAATTAAATGTGCAGGCATAAAAAGGCCTGGAGTCACAGTGGCAGCTAACCTTTAGCCATGTTATGGCAGCTGTGTTAAGTCTTAAATAAATTGGTCTTTTGCATCTTCCCAACAGGAACCTCAAGTTCTCACTGGCAGAAATTTCTTTTCTTTTAAATGTTAAACACTCTGGCTTATCCAAAGCATTTTACAATGTTGCTTCTCATTCACACTCGGAGCAACTGGTTACAGATACCTCGGGTGTAAGATAAGATAGGATAAGAATTTATTAATGCCACAGTGGGGAAATTCTTCTGTTTTAGCAGCCATAGACAAAGAACACCGAATCTGCACAGAACAATGTACATTTTTAGTTTATCTAAAAAGGCATTTAAAAAATAAGGATAATCTAAAATATGGACATATTAACTTTGGAAAATGTAAGAGATCAGTATTGCACATCTGGTTTATTGCACAAAAAGTAAAAATATACTAAGAAAAATTACACATTGTGTGTCACTGCAGTGACACATTATATAGTCTGATGTCTGTGGGGAGGAATGATTGTCGGTAGCTTCCTTCCTGCACTGGGGGTGTAACAGTCTAGTGCTGAAGGAGCTGCTCAGAGCCTCCACAGTGAGGTGCAGGGGGTGGGAGGGGTTATTATCCATGATGGATCTCAGTTTGGCCAACATCCTTCAGTTTGCCACCTCCTCGATGGAGTCCAATGTGTCCACAATCTCAGTGTCTGAGCCCTGGATGCTCACCGGCGTGTGTGGTGGAGGGTTCCTACTGAAGTCAAGCACTAACTCCTTTGTCTTACTGGTGTTCAGGAACAAATAACTGTTCTCACACCAGTCCACAAAGTCCAAGATGACCCCCCTGTATTCCTGCTCATTCTCACCCAGTACCGAGCCAACAATGACTGTGTCGTCTGAGAATTTCTGCAGGTGACAGAGGTGGGAGTTGTACTTGAAGTCTGACGTGTACAGTGTGAAGAGAAAAGGGGAAACCACCGTCCCTTGAGGTGCCCCCGTGCTGCAGACTACCACATCTGACACACAGTCCCGCAGCCTCACGAACTGTGGCCTGTCTGTGAAGTAGTTGACAGTCCAGGCAGCTAGATGTTGGTCCACGCCTGCCACCTCCAGCATCCCCCTCAGCAGTAATGGCTGGATGGTGTTGAAAGCACTGGAGAAGTCAAAGAACATGACCCTTACAGTACTCCCAGGGGACTCCAGGTGAGACAAGGCCCGGTGCTGCAGGTTGATGATGGCGTCGTCCACCCCGATGCCTGGTCGATAGGCAAACTCCAGCGGGTCCAGTGCTGAGATCACCTGAGTGCGGAGGTAGCTGAGGACAATCCTCTTCATAGCCTTCATCAGGTGGGAGGTTAAGCCGACGGGTCTGTAGTGGTTCGGCACCTTGGGATGTGATACTTTCGGAACCGGAACCAGACAGGAAGTCCGCCACAGCACGGGTACTTTCTCCAGTCTAAGGTTCTGGTTGAATAGTGACAGAACAACCTCACAGAGCTGGTCTGCACACTCCCTGAGGAGCCTGGAGCTGATGTTGTCAGGTCCTGTAGCCGTCCTGGCCTTAACTCTCTCCTAACCTGGTCCACAGTGAGGCAGAGGGGGGTGGGCAGTGACTGGTCTGGAGCTGTGGGTTGTTGGGAGCTCTCTGTGACAGTGGGAGGAGGGGCAGCGTGGTCTGCATGGAGCTGAGGTGTGAAAAGCTGCAGCTGGGAGGAGATGGGGTGTGAATGGGGGCCGGGAACTGGATAGAATCAAATCTGTTAAGAACAGATCTAATTCATTTGCCCAGCTCTGGTCTCGTGTGGCCTGTCGACCATCCCCACCCTCACCGTGGCCTGAGATGTGTTTCAGTCCTCTCCCCACCTCACGGACGTTGTTCTGCTCCAGACGATTCTCCAGTTTCTTCCTGTAAATGTCCTTGCACCTCCTGATTTTGAATTTTAATTCCCGCTGCACTCTGCCCAGCTCCTCTGTGTCCCCAGAGAGAAAGGCCCTCTTCTTTTCATTCAGCAGGGCCTTCAGCTCAGTGCTCACCCAGGGTTGTTGTTGGGAAAACACCGCACTGTCTTGGATGGCACATATGCATTCTTTGTGTTAGCATATAGCAGGTCCAGAGTTTTATTGTCTCTTGTGTGGCAGTTCACGTACTGGGTGAAGTTCGGGAGGGTGGCAGAGAGGGGGAGGCAGGCATGATTAAAGTCCCCAAAGATGAGGATCAGGGCCTGTGGGTGCTGGGTCTGCAGCTGAGACATGGTGCTGCGCACGCGCTCACACGTGGAAGCGGCGTCGGCCGAGGGAGAAAGGTAAACAGTCACCACCAACACATGAGAGAACTCCCGTGGGAGGTAGTACGGCTGAACGCTAACTGCCACTAGTTCAACGTCCCTGCTACAGATTCGTTCTTTAACAGTGATGTGCCCAGGGTTACACCATCTGATGTTCACAAACACCGGCAGTCCCCCTCCCTTCTCCTTACCGCTCTCTGCCGCACTCCGGTCCGCCCGCACCAGTGTGAATCCATTAACGGAGACCACAGAGTCCGGTGTGTCCTGGTTGAGCCACGTCTCGGTGAAGCACAGTAAACTGCTCTCCCTGTGCACACGCTGTAAAATCACACAAACGGACAGTCACTCACGTGGCCCCATCTTTATACATTTGTGTATAAATAATAACATTTGGGTGTAATCCTCTTTATTTCCCCTATTTCCCATGGGAAGTCCATGCACGGAAACCTTCAACACAGACATCTCTGTGAGGGTCATTGTTCATTCTAAGCTTCCAATCACTTAGCGCTATGGCTATCACTTCCAGTCCCCAGCCACTAGGACCTGTTGGCCCCCTTCCTCCAACTCGGTTTGCCGACACTTATACTCCCCCAGCCAACAAGGAGTAAATTGGATCTCATCTAACTGTCAATGACACTTATGTTCCCCTACTGACTAGCAGTTGTCCAGTTGTACAGACTAATTCAACCAAGAATGGTAACTTGAGCTCATCAAAAGTAAATTGAAAACTTCTTTACGACTCACCCAGTGTCAGTGTTGACCAGTGTGAATTTTGAGTTCGAGGATCTGGCGACGGCGATCAGAGGAGCTGTGTTCAGTCCCCCATCTCCATCGCTTATTCATTAAGCGGAGGTTGAGGCTGGAATTTGTTTTGTTTGTCTTCTAGGGTATGACCACTGTCCACTCACTCTCCCGACGCCTGCTCAGCAGATCCCACCGCTGCCACCAAATTGTCATGGAAAAAATTGACAACTACTGGTTCCAGACACCTTGGGTGTAATCAATATCAAAGTTTGCATCCAGGATGTCTTTTCAGTTCACAGACTGAAAGAGTTTCATGTCCTGTCTACTGCCGTTTTAAAGACTGATACATCACAGACATGTTTTATACCCCTCTGCAAATGGGCTAAACATTCTCCACTATCAAGCAGTTGTTCCCAACACACACACGAACATGGTGACTCTGGGTCAACAGTTTGGCCTACAGTTTACGATTAGATAGGTCCTAACCTTGGAGCGGTTTTGCACATACATCCACACAAATACTGAAGACAAAGTATGTATGTAAGACAAACTTAGTTATGCCTTAAAGCATTATTCATGGGTACACTTTGCTGTTACAAAAAAGACAAAACATAAGAATTAAAATATAATCATACTTAATTTTTCTATCACAGGGTTTATTGTCTGCAGGTTGGAACCTCATGAAATAGATGAGATAGAAAGACTTTCTTATAGAAACTTCACAAGCAGCTCAGTCAGATGATTGAATGAGATAAACACAGTGTGACAGTTAAAATTTTAATATATTGACGCAACAGTAGTGGACTCACAAGGACAAGCTCGTTTACTTAGTCAAATGTTTGATACTCAGAGATACAGTGTGTTGGTGTGTACGATTAAACCTGTGAGTATAAATACTACTGAGTTTGTGGAACCTCTGACCAGCTGCTGGAGACTCTGCAGAAATCAGACTCTGACCAAAAGTAACTTCTTCATTCATTTTTAAAAAATATACAGAAGAAATTGAAACCCATTATTCTGCTGGGTATCAGTGTCAAAGTTTCTTTAGCTGCACTTTTGCTTTAAAATTCCAGAATCCCACAGCTCCTGATAAAATTGGTAAAACATCTATTAAATATACACAGCTGCAGGAAGCACTTATTTGATGTTATTACAGCAAAAGGTGGTTCAACCAGTTATGAAAACACAGCTGCTATTAGATTTTCACGAACACTTTCTATGTTTGAATGATTTTGTCTTTGTTTTTATGCAGTGGCCCCTGAGGATCCAAAGATCACAAATGTTCAACACTGTTTTTTCATTTTTGTGCACAAATTTCCCTAGACTCTCTTATGTTTTAATGGTCTTATGAACTGTAGATGAGGAAACCCTCAGACCTAATTTTATGTTCAGAAGATTTTTATTTGATTTAAGATTGATCAGTGTTGTTTTAAGAGAGTGATGAAGTCTCCCCAACGTGAACACTGAACATTTGTGCTCATTATTTATCTAATTGAAATTTTTAACTCATTTGTCACAAGTTGCTCTTTGCTCCTGCAGGCGCTAGTTGCATCTTGGTATCTTAGCTGTGAGCTTGTTCAAGTTGGCACAGGGTTAGCCATGTGCTACTTTACTAAACTTTACCGAACAAGTCCCAGTACCAGAAAAAACGTGGAAGGGATTGGTAGCAGAGTTTAATTAGTACTAATAGCAGCGGCTTCACATTTGTTCCTGAAAAACAAATAGGGTCCCCTTGTGTCCTCCATTTCCTTACAAAGGACCAAACTTTCTTGAAGCCACACTGTGTTTAACTGATGCTCTTTGTCCCTAAATGTCAAATGTTGCATCAGCCAGAGGAGTTTGTTTTATTAAGAGCCTGACAATCATGCAGAGTGATATGTCCAGCAACTGACTTTGGAGGAGAGGATAAATGTAAACTTGTTGCTTTTCTCAACATCCTTTTTTTGTGTGTGTTTCAGGTTTTTCACTCACAATGACTTCCTCTGTGTTTTCCATCCTCTTCACCATCTTCCTGGTGTCCTCAGTTAATGCCAATGGGTCTGAAGTCCAGATCAAAGAAGGAGACATTGATGCTTGTAAGATCCACAATTTAAGACTTACAGGAGCAGGTTTATTCTTAGCTTTGATCAGTGTAAACTGGATAACCTGTTGAATTTAAAGGGTTCTGGACGAGCAAGCCCACCCAGCTATTGATGAGTCACAGTACTGCTCACAGCTCTTCCCTGGTGCCACCAGAACAATGGCAGAAAACTGAATTAAAACACAAAACATCACAGAGTAGGGAGCACCAAGACACTGGGGCTGCCATCTGCGGCACCATCTGGTTGTAATATAAGGGATAACTATGATTGAAAAAACATATGTTATCTGGGATTTTTCATTAGGCTTTTGACCTTCTTTCAAATCACAATAAGAAAGGTGTTTGCATCTTATTTCTTACAGATAAAATGTTAAAACACCTTATTAACCATTTTCCTAATACACGCCCCCCCAAAAATCAGTCAATAACTGTGGCATGTGTTTTCACAGTAAATGACATTTCTGCGGAGCCGGTGCCTGCTGAATACAGCAACAAAAAGTAAGACCCTTTTAAACATGTAGATAGTCTCAGATACTCCATTTCAGCTTAAAAGCTAATGTCTCTCTCTGCTTTTTCTGCTAAGGTGGATAATAAGTCATGTCACTGCGGACCAAGTGGATTTTCATGTCCAGGCGAACTCTGCTTTAAAGATTGACATGAAGAACTTTGGCATAGTTTCTGCCACAGAGGACCCAAAGTGATTCTTGTACACACACACACACACACACACACACACACAGAAAAAACTAAAACATGAATAAACACACTTACTTTAAACTGGAAAAAGCTAATGTAACACACAGTAATAAAATATGTTAAATACATTACAAAAAGAAACATGTTATGTTAATGAAACTTTGCAAGAAACAAAGCAGAAAAACAGCCTGATGTTTTTGGGACGATGAATATGTTATATGATAAGAAAAAATAAGATAAGACTTTATTGATCCCACAGAGGGAAAATTCTTGTGTTTTAGCAGCCATAGTCAAAGAAGAAATAATCTGCACAGAACAATGTACATTTTAGTTTAACTTAAACCAGATAAAAAGGAAAAGAAAAAAACAAAACAGCATTACTAACTGTGCAAAAAAGGCATTTAAAAATTGAGGATAAAAAAACCCTGTGATCTGCATATGTACATATTAACATAATAATATTACGTATTATTGACAAATACTTCCTAAATATGCAGCTCCTAATGGTCAGGTGGTTTTCATCAGTCTGAAACTGGTGACTGAAAACAAGTCTGTAGTCAACAACTCAAGAGTTTAGTGACTCTGACATGGCAGTCAGAAACTGACTTACATTTGGATGTGTAAATGTAAATAAAAATAGAATGCAATGATTGACAAATCTCATCCAATGTTCACAATAGAACATAAACAACATATCAGATGCAATGTTAGACATTTTACCCTTTCATCGAAAGTATTATCTCATTTTGAAGTTGTTGGCAGCAACACATTTACATTTAGTCATTTGTCAGACGCTTTTATCCAAAGCGACTTACAAGTGAGGAACAGGCCAGCCATAAAATCTAAGTTAAGGAGAAAAACATCAAAGTAAAGTGCTATTAAAGAAGTGTTTCGGTTTCATGAAATTCAAGTACAGGATAAAGAAAAAAGAAAAAGCAGGAAGTTGTTTTTTTTAACAGAAGAAACGGAAGAGTTCTGTTTTCAGCGGGGTTTTAAATGTAGTGAGTGAGGTCGCTGAGCGCACAGTTTGGCAGCTCATTCCACCACCGTGGGATGACTGCGCTGAACAGTTTTTCTTGGTGTCTTCTGTGTGGTGTCGAGGCTACCAGACATCGTTCGCTGGCCAAACACAGCGGACTGGAGGGATGGTAGACCTGAATGAATGAATTCAAGTAAGCCGGAGCTGTAGAGTTGAAGACTCTGTAGGCAATAGACAGAGCTTTGAATTTAATCCTGCAGAGATCTGAAGAGCAGTGTGATGTGAGTCCTTGTTGGCTGGTTAAAGATGAGGCGTGCTGCTGCATTCTGGATCATCTGCAGGGGTTTGGTCGTGCATGCCGGTAACCCCACCAACAGTACGTTGCAGTAATCTAGACGAGATATGATCAATGCCTGCACAATGAGTTGAGTCATGTACTCAGAGAGGTAGGGTCTGATCTTTCTGATGTTGTGGAGAGCAAATCTACACGACCTAGACACTGAGGCGATGTGTTCGGTGAACACATCTCAACAAAGTTGGATGCTAATAAGGAGAAATATGATCTCTCTTGGAAATTCCATTCAGTAATATTTTTGCATAATTTTGGATTAATTGCAGGCTTTTACTGGGGCAGCCTGAAAGCAGAGCATTACTGTCCAACGTAGAAGTAACAAATGCATGAACTAGTTTTTCAGCAGCACAGGATGCTCTAACTTTTGAAAATACTTTTTGTGACATAAGTATAACTGTGTATGTTTACTAAGAATCTAATTGTATTCTCTCTTTTTTATTTTTGAAGGGCATCCGCTATTGAAGTTAATGGCTTGACAGTCAAGGTTGAACTGGATCTAAAAAGTGCAGATGGAAAACTGAGTTTTTCATGGAAAAGCTGTACCATGTCAGCTGACAAAGCGAAGCTGAAATCTCCTGGGATAATCGGGTAACACAAACATTTGGTTTAGTACAAAGACATGAAATGAAGTTAGTGGGTTATCCAGCTAAATCAAGGCTTAGCTTGGGTATTCTGGTTCATTAGATCACCATGGTAACAGATTCTGCACAGCTGATAGATTTTAGAGAATCAAATCAAAACCACTTGCCTGATCATTGTTAGCTCTTGTCAACATCTTGCTGGAATGATGTTCGAACTGTCAGTGTTTTTGGTTTGTTAACAGATCTGAAGCTGAGCTGCAGAATTTGTTACCAAGGTTTCTCAACCTGAATAAAAGTGAGCCAGCTTTTTGGCCCTTAAAAAGTTGAGCAGGACAACCCACTACTCTCCCATTGTGGTTCAGGCCACAAAAGTCCACATTAAGGCAAAAACTGGACTCAAAATGAATTTTAATATTGATGTGTTTGTTTCTAGGAAACTGAAGAATATAGGTGTGCAGGTGGTCCGCCCCTTCCTCAAATATGTGGTTTGTTTTCTTTAAGTTCTCAATCTTTAGTTATGTCTAATATTAAGATGGCAATGCGGCATTAGACTGACTGCTAAACTAAAGTCTGCTTACGTTAGCTGCACATCTCTGAACCTGTGCAGTGACAGGTGGAGGTACCTGCTCTGGCTCAGAGTGAGAGGCTGCTCTCTGCCAGGCTGCACACAAACACATCCACGTGGGTATATGAGACAGAAAGGGAACATATCACTGGGTGATTTGCTGGGATGAGAGTGGCTTCCTGGCTTATTTTAGGATGAGTCGGGACAGTCTCATGAGACATGTTCATTTTGGGGCCTCTCAGTTTATCAACTGCACAATGAATAAGTAGCAATGATGCCAGGTGCTTTTCTGTGCACAATCATTATTAGCTGTTTAGAGCAGAAAAACTAAAAGTGCCCTGCAACACAAAATCAGTGGGCAAAACAATAATCTGCCTTACTTAAATACTCTCTGTTTGTCTGGGGCATAATTTGTTATTCAGACAGCCTCAAGCCAGTAGTAACCATGGTAACCTTTAGATTAAACTATCGGCTAAGTTGACTTGCAATCTGGGTTTTATCTTTTGGATCATGAGTGAGACTGATACTGATACAGTACCATCACTCATCCTCTGTGGTCAACAGCACAAGCAAATGAAAACAAGGAAAAGTGAATTGTTCTGTGGGCGCTGAGATAAACTGCATCTGTATCTGTTTGCAGGGATGCTACGCTCTGAAAAACCATGGCTTACCTAGACTCAACGACATACTGAAAAACAAAGACCTTAACTTTTTACTGTCTCGAGACCTCCAAGTGTCAACAGGCAACCCCAATATGCTTTTCAAGGCAAAAATATGAGTAACTGTATAATTAGTGAATCAGCAAGAGCTTCCTAATCACTGTATCATGTTGCTGACTGAATGCAGCCTCACTGTTAATACCACAATATCAAAATAAAGTAGAAAAAGCATCTGAACGCGTGTGTGCTTATTTGTGTTTGTTCAGCTTTGACAGACAGAATGAAGAACTCCCTTTACACTATTCCCCCTTGGCTGAAGAACTTCGGTCCACTTTGACATTTTCACAACAGTTAGCACAGAGGCTCAAACAAAGGTTGACTGTAGCAGAGCAGGTGGGGGGACAGATGGTGGTGCTGCCCCAGGCCCACAAAGGGTCCCACTACAGGCCCAAACTGACCTGACATGCCTTTTAGTTTTTTGGTTAAATTTTCGGGATATCGAATATTTCACGCAGGTTACAGTGGATTTTAATGACAATTTATTGAAATATATATATGTAAATATATTCAGGCAAATTTTTATGTTATTAATTTCACTTGTATAACGCTCCACGGACATGTAAAAAGCATTTTTGATGAAAAAAACATAATAAAAACATTGTGTTCCATGTTTATTCTTGCTGGATTGGATTAAAACTGCTGCCAGGTTGTGTTGACGCGGGATTGTAATAGATGCTGTCTGGTCTCTTTGTGTTTGTCACTGCTTGTAGTTCATTGTCTCCTGCATTGGCTGTGGGTTGTGCTGTGTGGCTCTGTGGCTGTAATTTTTTATGCCCTACTTTTTTATCCTATTGGTAAAATCCATGGTCATGATTCTGGAAAATCAAACAACTATGACACTTCCATATCAGTGGGCTGCTGTTTATGGCTTCATGGTTCGTGGTGCTGAATTTGTACACCTCACTGTAATATGCTTTTGAGTTTTTCTGTCTTGCAACTCCATATAAATATTATACGCTGTACAAAGACCCACTACAGACTCCCAGCCCCTCTGCAACGAGCACCCTCGCTCTGCCTGGGGTGGACGACCAGAAAACTAAAAACATGCAACAAAAGCAAATGTTTTCAACTTGTGGTCAAAGTAGTTTGTTACACACATGCACAGTTGGAGAAGGCCCATTATAGACCTGACCCATGCACACATGGCAACGGAATCTTCTTACTGTGACTTCTCTCACAGAAATTTACCTGGGCAAATCAAGTTCCGCTAACTTCCAACCAAGATTTCAGAAACTAGTGTCCAGAGAAGGTGACTGTAACCAGGTTATTAACCCCCTTTACATGATTTGTCAATGCCAATGAAGCACAGGAAGTATATTCTCAAATTGAAATAGTTAGTGAGGACAAGCCAGAGAAAAGATGAAGGATGAAGAAAAAGATCATGTCCTCAGTCTGGCCTCAGGTCCCTGAAGGATGAGGGTAATTCTGTCTGTGAAAGTGAAAGGGCATAAAGCAAAAAATAATAATAATAACACCACAGGTCGGTCTCTGAAACAATTATAATATAGCTACAACTTTTATTCAGATTCCCTTAATTAAAAGAAGTAATCTAGTTTTTTAAGTGACTTGCACTGTGGGTTCACCGCAAAATAGTCATTTTTCAAAATGTTACTGTGTTGTGAAAACTCGTCTGTAATAATAGGAAACAGCGCATAAAAACTGTAACTCTTTAGCTTATGTCAATTAGAACCTTCAGGAGGTTGTTTCCACAACTCGCCTGCAAACAAAAAAGTGTCCAAACACACCTGCTGTCCCTACTTGATTGTAAATGTGTCTCTATGGTGCAGCTTTCCTGCTGGTTATAGTTTGACCATCTCCACTGACAAATACGTCTCACAGCTTTTTGTTTGAGTAGATATTTATTATATGTGCATTATGCAGAAGTGAAGTCAAACACACTGGACAGGCAGTATAAAAAGAATCAGTTTTATAAAAAGCGTCAACATTTCATAGATCAAATGTCCTCACACATGATTATGGCTAGAACAACAAGACGTTTAAGATTCTCCAGCAGTGAGGTGCATACAGACACACGTTAGCCACAGAACAAGGACAGAATGAAAGAGTTTATGTGGATTGTATGTCTGATTGTTGCTGCATGGGACAAGGACTAAAGCAGAAGCTCCAATTTTAGCTTTTGTCCCTCAGTTGTTGCACACCTGAACCTTGAGGACAGGCTGGTAACTGTCTGACATGGTGGCTCTCATGGTCACAACAGCACCCCTGTGGGTCAGACTGGGCCCTTTAGCTTTCCCCCGGACAAAGCCTCTCTCCGCATTGTAATACATGGCTTCATACAGATGTTTGTCACAGTGTTTCTCCACCCCGAACACCCCCACTGCGTACCAGTTAGAGTACAGGTTGAAGTCGTAGGGAACGGAGAACATGACGGCCACTCTGCCATCGTATGTGGCTGCAGATTTGTTGTGGAGGTCGTAGGTGAAGACAGCGACTGACCCGCAGGCTGTGTGAGGAGTCTTGACGAAAAGAGCGCTGCCAGACTCAGAGGGGCTGAGTGTTGGCGGGAAAGGTTTGTCACAGGACCCACTGACGGTGTGCACGCTGAAACCAGAGAAACACAGCAGGTGGAGAAGGACTGAGACTGTGTAGTCTGTAGAGACCTGTATCAGACTGAACACTTCATCTTTTACATTTCAGCCTGCTAACTCCACGTCTTTGCTCGTGTCACGGCTGTTCCTTCCCATCAGTCAGACAAAATCTAGGACTGTGATTATTCATCTGTCACACATCATCAGAAATCATCTCCGTGCTTTAACATCAAGACACATATGTATGCAAATACCGTGATGAATTCGTTTATCCACCTCTGCAACATTATCAAAAGACTTTCTGGTTTGTTTTTGCTTTGCTGCAAAGTTTCAATCAGAAAAAAGGCCAGTTTAATCCAGCACAAGCTGAGATAATCCCTGATCTGTGATACCACAAAGTAATAAACATGTTTTTGACCTTGTAGAGTGAGTGCAGGAAACAGCACAGGAAGCCAGCACATCAACAGGAAGAGGCTGAATTTCCTCCATTGTTCTTGTTTCTCCTTTCACAGAAAAAGTGAAACCTCAAACTAAATGTGTTTTACTGCATGTTGTCTGTTGTCTCATGATGTCGATACAGATTTGGACAACGACTGGGTTTCCTCAATTTAATATTGTGATATGGTCCAGTCTGGTTTCCTTCAGCTTTGCAGAGGAAAAACAAACAAACAAAATCCCTCCATGTATATATGAATAAATGATTGTAGCACAGCAGCAGGAGCTGTGAGGTGAGTACTCACTGTGGGTTACACAGGGTGTACACCGAGCTCTTATTCTGTATCTCGATGGTGCACTGACGATGTGTTGTAACTGACATGATGTCTTCAACCTGGACAGAAACACAAAGCATCTGTGACTCTAATTTCCTTTTTGTTCTGTTTGGTGTTTTCATAAATTCCAACAAACCACAATCAAATTCCTGTTAATTTATAAAAACTGATCCTTGACGTTCACTTTAGGAACTGCAGCAGCATGTGTGTGCGTGCTGAAATGTTCCTGAGCTCAGCATTTTGAAGCTAACATTTGGACTTTAAACTCCACAAGAGGGCTCACAATCTCTCATACGCTGAGCTTGTCAAACATTTATTAATATCAAGGTCGGTATCACTATAATTAAGATGGAGGTTTATAACTTGATTTGATTTGGAGCAAATTAAGAACCTTTTAATGTACAAAACAAAGTATAAATAACATTATGAAAGGTTTCAAACCATTTGAATGCTCAGCAAAATGCATCAAAATCATAACAACAGATAAAGTACATTAAGTAAAAGACATAGCGTTTGATTTCGAAATGCAGAGGATGTTTACAGCTGTGCTAACACAACCTGGTTCACCACAAAGACACAACTTCATTAGAAATAATCTAATATTTAAGCCCCCAAAAAACAGAGAAATCAGTCTTACAGGGGTGGACTCCAGATGTTTCTAATGGCGAAGCTGCAGACTGAACTGACTTTTATGAGCTGGAATTTATCTGAAGGGGCGGGACCTCAGCTGCATCTGGGGGAAATCACTGCGACTGAAAACTGGCTGGAAGACATTTACTTCTGTCTACAACAGTTCGGTGAGACAAACACTGCGGTAAAATACTGAGAACACAAGGTTCGGACATGTCTGTAGTAATTAACAGAGACAGAGCTCATTAATGTGTTTGGGCGGCTGTGGCTCAGATGGCAGAGCAGTCGTCCACCGATCCCAGGGGTTTTTGGTTTGATCCCGGGCTCCTCCTGCCACAGGAGCTGCTGCAGACCAGCTGCATAGTAAGTGAAAACCATTCATAGTAAGTGCATCTTCTTGTGACAAACTTTATTCCAAAGATGTGCCTAGTGTTTAACCCTTTAAAGCACAACGCTCATTTATTCTGAATTCTAACAGGATCAGGGTTACACCTACCTGGTTTTATACCATGTACGCATATCCTTCGGTTTCGTATGGTTTCCTATAGGGAAAACCAACAGCTGCATAAAGATATTTGCCTGTAATGTTTGCGGTTACCCTAAACTGAACTCCAGGGTCTAAAGGCTGAATCCTGATCCAAGCCCCTACCATACGTTCCTCCCTCTTCCACAATAGGAATGCTGAATTGGGGGCATGGGGGTGTATGAGGAATGTGTTTGGACTGAGGTTTAATTCAGTTTTAAGAGGACTTTATTTCAAAACACAATCTGAAGCACGAGCCTGTAGTTTGTGCATGTGACCTGCAGAGGGCAGCCCAGCATCACCTAACTTACTGAACCTAACGACGGGTTCTTCGTCCTCATGTCTGTTACACAAAAATGAACACGACACTTCTATTAATTGTTATTCAATTATTATTTATTGCAGACAAAGACACAGGCTACAGGAGAACCCAGGTCTTTTACTTCTGTAAGTGTGTTTTTATCTGAACAAACACTTCCTGATGTTGCAGTACCACCAGTGTAAAAGAAGAAACCTTGAAACTGTTGAACGTGGAGCAAATAACAGAAAAGCTGAATGTTCAGATGTGAAGCTCTGCCGTTTATCCACCAAACGTGAAATCCAGATTTCCTCCGACCACCATGAAGCCCTGCACACACACAGCACCAAGTCATTAGTGTTTAATTACTGCAGAGGCAATTGCGTCTCTGTTGCAGAGATTCCCGAAAACGAGAAGTTGCATTGAACCACAGTAATCGATATTTGGGTTGGGGAAGGTCAAGTTGCCTTCATTGTCCATAGTGGAAAAGTTTTTTTGACTTTGAGGGAGTGATCAGGGCAAGTCTTCATGCAGAGGCTACGCTTTTTTATGTGACTCAGAGATAAGTGTGAAAAATGGTTTGTTCTGAACTCTCACAGATACACGTTAACACTTAATCTTGTTTTCCTGAATGTCAGTGAAAGCAACATTAACTCTGGAGTCTCCATACCCACAGTTAGGACAAACTCAGCAGGTTCACACCAGGTACAGTAACATCTGCAACATTGGTGATGATGTGTTTTCTTTTACTTTGTTTGAGGATGAAGATCAGGAAAGATTTTGTACGTTACAGTAGTTTAGTTTACAGACTCACATTCTGATAGTGGATCTTTCCGTGGGTGAAGTGAAGTCCTCCAGGCAGAGGGACGGCAACACCTTCGTTAAACCAGTCTACACACAGAAAGACGTTATAGTCGAGATACCAGCCCAGTAAGAGTCAAGTCAAACACAGGAAGTCAGTGTCAGTTCTTACTCTTCAAAAATCCTTTGGTCTTACAGTTGAAGAAGAAGTTAACAAGCGGCTTCTGCACACAAACAATATTAATACATCATTATTAATAGCACTGCTAGTAGTAGGAGTATTCAGTTTAATTGAAGCAGGACTTCCTTACCACAACGTTTCCCTTCATGGCATCAGGTTGGAGTTTACACCTTAAAAACCAAAGTTTAACACTAGTGACACTGCAGCTTTTACAGTACTACAGTAGAGAACTGTGAGTGTGAGTGTTTGGGGTTTTACTTGGTGTCTTTAAATGCGAGAGCCAGACGGTTTTCTTTAAACTCAATCTTCAGATATAGCTGACAGTTCTGGAAGAGACACAAGTCACAATGTCACATCGCACGCAAACTCCCAGGTACAGTTACAGACATATACATACATATACAGGTACAGGTAAAGCCTGGGACTAATGGTCTACTTTCAGACCTCTACACAAAAAGTGGTGTGGATTCAAAAACAGCTGTCAAATATTCAATTTTACGTTGTGTCCATTTACCGCAAGAACAGGTGGTTGAGATGAATCTGCGAGAGACTGGGCTGTGACATTCACGTCAATGCAGAGTCCGCTCTTACCGATGCTGACGACTGGAGCGTCTGTGAACTTTACCTCGATCGGACCCTTCACATGAGACATAAACCAGTGACATTGTGGGATGCTGTTCAACCAAACAGCTGAAGCAGCGTAAAGGGCAGCTCTTTATACGGCGGTCATTTAGCAAAATATCAGTGAGGTGTGTGTGATGGGTGGAGCAAACTTGAGGGAAACCTGTGCAGACGGTGCAGGTGAAAAGGTAACCCGGGTACAGAGAAGAGCAGCGAGGCCAAAATAAAACTGATCAGTCTGTCAGTCTGCTTCTGGTCTGTGGTGGATATCAGATTCTCGTGGGGTCTCACCTGTGGAACATTGAGCTTAAACGGTCCCAATCTGTAGAGCAACATGGCGGCGCTGTTGAAGAAGAACTCAGAGATGCCAACGTAAGCCATCATCTTACTTTCACGGAAAACTAAGTCTGCTCCTCGCGTCACAGACAAGATGTCCATGCTGTCCCCCTGCCACACCAGGCCCTGAAACACAAGTCATGTGTTAGAAACAGTGAGGGAAGAATTCTGTAAGTGGGGGACAGAACAGTACTTGAGTGACTGTGTTCCGTCATTTTCCTGACTATAAACGAATACATGCACTGGTATAAATGTTCACGTCAGCACCAGCTGAAGTGCTGCAAATCACTTCTGTGGTTGAATGTCCAGACTGCTTCTCTGGGGACCTGAGGTGTCTCTGTGGAGAACATGAAGAGACTCGGATTGATTCCTTACTCTCAGAGGCACGTCCAAGCTGCAGGACGTCACTGAGATGTCCTCGCTCAGAGACAGGTCCACGTTGATGTCTGGGATGATGTAGTTGAGGAAGCTGATGTTGAGGACTTTGTGCAGCATCATGCTGTGGTCCGCCAGCATGTTGTTGATTATGGGCAAAACTGTCATCTGGAGAGCAGGACACAGCTGCAGAGACACAGACAGAGACAGACAGAGACAGACAGACCTGTTGTTCAGCTAGGACACTCAGCACTGTTTTCTTGGGTGAGAACTTGCATCGGTTTTAAGACTTCCCAGCTCACTGAGCTACTTGGCATTCCTCATTTGGTTTCCATGTGCTCACATGCTCAGCTGGCCCAGAGGTGACATCTGGAACATAAGATTGTCTCCTCACTGATCTTTGTGTTTAGTCAACATGCAGACAGACATGTGACTTTACCATGTTCAGTGTGAACGAGCACAGCCAGCTCATGGACATGGGAGAGGTTTATAAAAGCAATCGTGATGCGAGCAGTGAAGCCAGACTCAGCGTGTGCAGGAAGTCAGTGATATTTTCCCTTAAAGCTGTAAAGGACAGAAAGTTTGAGCACAGGTGCATTTCAACTGAAGCCGCCCATTTTGCACACACTGGCCACATTATTAGGTAAACCTGTACAGTCTAACACAATTCAAGGCTCCAACTCAAACAGGAACGTCAGAACTAAGTTTTTCTAAGCAAAATGGGGCGTCCTGAGGGTCACTTCATCTCTGGACTATTAGGTAAACCTGTACAGTCTAACACAATTCAAGGCTCCAACTCAAACAGGAACGTCAGAACTAAGTTTTTCTAAGCAAAATGGGGCGTCCTGAGGGTCACTTCATCTCTGGACTGAAGGTTTCTAAGGGGGCAGAGCCTGGCGCCAACACACACATTGAGTTGTATCCAAAGATCGGGATCTGACACTAACAGCCTCTCAAGATCGGCACATTAAATTCAGAAGAGCTGCTTCATCCCTGAGACAGAGACTTTTAAAAGGTTTATTGTGTTAAAACGTGAAGGTGGAGCAAACCTTTGTGTTGGAGTAGTCGTGACCAAGAAATCCCAGAAAGTCCCAGACAGGCCTAAAAGAGCAGACAGAGGCTGTGTGATGAATGGTTGTTTTTCCTGTAGCTTCATCATCAGTTTAAGTCTGTACTTTGTCCAATGCTTTCCCCTCAGAAGCACAGACAGACATGGAAACACACAGCTAAAGGTAAAGTTCGGGACTTTTCCATTTTAGCTTCATTGCTGGAGGACAAAAACACATAACTGACTTTGGAACAAAACTGCATAATTAGAGAAGTGGATCGCGGTGTGTGGGGGCCTGCTGCGAGCCACGTCTGACCCCAAATCTCACAGCAGCAACTGCACTGAACACCAAGCTTGAATGTGCTCTTAACCTGGACCTTATCTTAGTCTTGTGTTACCCAACTATGCGTCCAGAACCCTTGGCCTTGAATTCGGCAGCAACTTCGCAGTTTGCCAACTCCAGGTTCAGACGCCCTTGCTGGTTCCTGTTCAGTTTCACACTGATAATGAGGCTCAAGGCTTTTCCTTCAAAGGTGACCTTCCCTGTGTCGCTGCAACACAAAACACATCAAATACATCTGGGTTTGAACAGTTTCTGCAGGCATCTTGGCTGATAAAGTACAGATAGGGATTAAATTAGCATGATTCTGAATGTGGTTTAGTTTGAAGGTAAAATGTTAAAAGTTTGTTTAATGAACATCTACTGATTTTACCATGTAATTCCTTATCAGAAAATTCACTATGTTGTATCGCCTGAAGCTGTTTGACATGGTTTTACATTCTTGTTTGAATTTCATATTAATCTCATTTGTTTGTGCATGAACATTTAGCCTGTTCATATGCTTCACAGTATATTACAGACGGATCAGGACGAACCGCTCTAAGAAGCTAATATACAGGAGAAAAAATTTCCACTGTTTTAGAGAAGACCAGTTTAGCCACAGTGAAGTCTGGTCTGAAACAGCTGAGAACTATGTGAAGTCTGTTAATTCAAGCTTCTTCACTATATGAAGAAATGACTCCCTGACATGGACGGACCGAGAATTCAGCCACGTTCTGCATGTAGTTCAATTCCTGTCACAGATATAAGGACAATGGGAGGAAACCCACACAGTCAAAGAGAGAATGTGCCAGTCAGGGGTTTGGACCCAGCCACTGTGTCGCTCTGCCAAATGAAAATCTGAAATAAAATGGAATCCAACATAGATCTGCACTACGTTGGTTCACTGTTACAGGTAAATTTCACCTGAATGAGTCATTCAAATCCTTTAATCAGTTTAACAAGTGTATGGAGATCTCTAAAAGCTAGAACTTGATCTGAACGTGGAGACACCCGCAAAAAACAAATTGTGTTCAAAGGATCTGGAGACTTCAGGAGGTTTGATACTTACGTGAACTCCTTAAAAAAGTACAGACTGATGTCCTGCTGAAATTCTCCAGTAAAGTGAAGGTTAGTGATTTCCAACTGTAGACCAGATTTTTCCTGGAGTCCAAGAACAACCTGAGCTGGATCCACGGTCAGAGAGGTCAAAGTCAACCTAAGAGGACAAAGGCAAACTTGTGCAAAGGAAACGCAGGGTGACAATAAAAACAGACAAAGAGAAACAAGATGAATTTTACCCTTTGACTTTGCACATTTCACATCCACACGGTGCCACAAAGTCTGGGAGAGATTTATTGACCAGCTGCCCCAAATACTTCAGACCTGCATCTTTCACTGCAAACACACAGGAAACAAAGTAAAACATCCAGTTTCCCGGCAACATGCACTAAAAAAAGATCTACATTTACAAGTGAACGGCCTTGTGATGTGCATCAATAAGCCAGTGACGCTGGTACAGATGAAGCTACAGTGTGTTACTCCGACAAACCAGCGTGATAACCTGATAACCCACTCAATAATACGGTTATGATATCCCACGGAAAAGAACCTGTTAGGAGACTTAAAAACTCTCTAGAGTCTTTGAGCTATGAAAGTCTTCCGTGTATGTTTCAAACATTAGCAAAAGTGCTGACTCATCTCAATAAAATAAGAACTCTGGATGCTGGATCAGTGCACTGAACCTGTAAATGTCCAGCGCATGACAAACTACTGTTTTATCCTACAGATAATGACATACAGAATTATCCTAAACAGCTTCAACCTGAGTCAGTTAACTTACATAATTAAGGCGTCATAAAAACTGTTGAGGACCGCACATATTCTGGATTGTGTTGGTTTTAGCTTAAGTGCTGTCAACTCTATGGACCCAAATCATGATGTTCAGAGTTTGGATCTACAGTTTGCATCCTTTTATTTTGGCAAAGGTGTGTAAATGGACACAATCGTAGTAACGTTACACTCTACATAACTGCTAGAAATGTTCTTTTACAGAATCATCAGAAGTAAAACAAAAACTGTCAAACAAGTTCTGATGAACATTGGTACCAACGGGATGTGCATTAAATATTATGTAGATTAAAAAACACTTTAACAAACATTTTGACATCTCAAAATAAGAGGAAGCTAACTGTTGTGTCTTTCATGCTAACCAACCCAACCATCACCGTTCGACTTCTAAAATGTCGTGTTAACAGTGTACGGATCTCACAAGCATCCAGCGCTCTGTCAGAGATTCGGAGTTTGATGCCAGTCGGATTGATGGCGGTGATGGAGGGAAAAACAATGAGCAAGAAGAGAAGGGAGAATACACAGGAAGTCATCGTGAGGCTAAGACCTGAAATGTAGGAAAAAGAAGAGTCAGTGTCCTGGAATATTCAGCGTTAGCAAAAAGAGGGTCATAAAGGGACGTATTTAAGGGACGTTCAGCTTTGGACTCCCAAAGCAACATTTCACCACAGACAGCTAACGTGCAAACCTTTGTCCGAATTCAAACGAGTAACGATTTAGATTCTTTTACTTTGAAAATCAAGTCGTCTAAAGTTAGGTGTATGTTTCTTTTACCATTTGCTCTATCGAGCTTTACATTAACCACATTAGTTTAGAATATTATATAGTGTCAGTTTGAATATGAACACGGTGACTAATGCAATGTGGACTTCCTCCAAAGCACATGCAACGTTACTCGGGTAGTAAAATGACGTGCCTTTATCACCGCTTAAAACACAAATGAGATTGTAAAATGTAAACAATGATGTGTCCACACAGGGACATGTTCATGTTCTTGGTTTGTTTTAACTTTTTTACATAGGAAAAAAAAATCACCAAACTGCCAAGAATGTTTAATAAATGAACTAATAAAAGAGATTAGTCATCAGAACATTGTAGAAGATGTTTATGAAATCAAACCTGAAGACAGAGTTTAAATAAAGGCAGCATCTTGGTTTAAGGTGGCTCATGTTCTCTTTTACGGCGTATATGATTTTTAAATGAGTAAAAAGCCAACGAGCACTAACACGTGTCCACACAAATGTAGGACAGTTTTTTTGTCTCTCTGAAACATAACACTACAATAATAAAAACACAAATAGTAATTTTACTACTGTAGATGCACATTGTATGATAAATAATTGTAATGACAATTAGTGAAAACTACAGGTTACACACACCTACTCTAGCAGAGTACAAGCTTTGGATGCTAATATATAATCTTAGACATTATAAAGTTCAAACCCAGAACAACTTTTCTTCGGTTTAACAGAGAAAGACCGGTTACCTGTGGTCGTCTGATGTCTGCAGCGTCTCCAGCAACTGATCGCAGCTTCCACAGACTCAGCACCACTAACACTCGCACAGTTTATTTATGCAAATCAAACCACCTTCAGCTTTCAAAATGTGCCGCCTCATCTGTTGGTTGAGGACATTCAAATTTCAACTGACATCTTATCTTCTCCACTTGCTTCACATCAGAGCTGCAGACAGTTTAAGGAGGAGAGTAGGAAGAAGTCGTTAGACCAGGATAAAGTTTAAAGCAGAGGTCCTCCACCTGAAGCCAAGTGTGGAGAAGTTTCACTAACTATGTACGTTTACTTGAGTAGTTTTACTCCAGCTGCAGCTTCCTCGGGTGGAAGTGACACTAATAAATGATGAAGATGTAGTAAAACTCAACAGTGAACAGTTCCAATTTGCTCCAGACATAATAAATACTTCTACTTCTGGTACCTTTAGTACATTTTGGCACAAATACTTTTGTACTCTTACTTAATTTAAGAGGAATTCAACAAGACAAGTGTTCTCTTCAACAAGACCTGAACGTTTCAGATTCACATCTGGACTATAAGAAGTTGTAATCCAGCTCCTGTTTCCTGTGGATTTGTGTAGACTATGGTGAACAATAGCAGCCAACCGTTGACGATCAGTGTTTGAACAGGGCTGTTGTGGTTTTACCTCCACACAATGAACAATGGTGGAGATTCTCTTCACACATAGAGTGTTAACTTTGGACATTTGCATCCTGGGAGAGCGAAAAGTTCAACGCTCAACACAGCTGCTGCAGCAGATAACACTGCTGACACGACTACTAGTGTCGCTTTCTAGGATTACATCTAGCATGTTCCAGGAGAGCTGGTGATTCAGATTGTTGCTCTTCTGTTGTCTCCTGTCAGTGTTCAGCACCTTCTCAACCACATCTGTGATGTTGAGGCTCCATCCAAACACCACAAAGTCCCGCAGACACACACAGTATTAGGTGGCATCAATGGATTACCATTTTCTAAATGTGTGTAGTTGTTTTTGTTATTCAGCCTCAATATGATTCTTTGAAACAGATGGATTTGTTCAGGGGGGTTAGAGTAAGTGCTGCCAAAAGAAAGAAGTCCATCTCAAACTGATTTCTTTACCGTGACATGGAAAATGCACTAGAAGACGGACAGCTCCAAATCTGGGAACACCTGAGGACAGGGACAGACAGAAGGAGACAGAGAGGGAGAAAGACAACTACAGGACAAAGAAGACAAGAGTCAATGTCCTAGGAGTGGTGACATATAAAAGTGGGCTGAAAGGAGGAAAGTGTCTCAGGGTTGGTCCCCCCAGCAGTCTAAGCCTGTAACAGCAGGACTAGAACTAACTATAAGGTTTTGAGCCTAGTCTTAAAAGTAGAGAAGGTGTCTGCTTCTCGAATCTGGACTGGGAGCTGGTTCCGAAGGAGAGGAGCTTGATAGTTAAAGTCTCTGCCTCCTGGAAACCACAAGACAAATCCTGGTCAAAAATGACTCCTTACATACTACTGTCATAAAGTAACAATATGGTTGGAAAACAGGTTTCTGAGACTTTTAGACCCAAACACAATAACTTCAGTTTTATCTGAGTTTAGAAGAAGGAAATTATAGATCATCCAGTTCCTTATGTCTTTTAGACATACTTGTAGTTTGATTAATTGATTTGTTTCATCGCTTTTCATAGATAGATATAACTGTGTGTCATCAGCGTAGCAATGAAAATGTACAGAGTTTTCTAATAATGTTGCCAAGGGGAGACATATAGAGTAAAGAGTCTTGTGGAACTCCATATCTAACTTTTGTGTATGTGGAAGATTCATCATTAACATGAGCAAATGAATCCTAATTAGAGGTTCTGTTCTCTGTACTACAATTTTGTGATCAGTGGTTTCAAATGCAGCACTAACATCTAGCAGAACTAGTATAGAGACAAGTCCATTATTTGAAGCCAGAAGAAGATCGTTGGTGACTTTAATCAGTGCGGTTTCTGTGCTATGATGAACTCTAAATCCTGACTGAAATTCTTCAAACAAGTTGTTTCTGTGCAGGTGGTCACATAATTGCTTTGCAACTACAAATACATTCTACTGCAGCCAATGTTTAACTAAAACTGTGCTGTCACACTTTTATTATCTCCTTTATTCCCCAGGTCCTGTAGAACATTTAATTAATTTTACTTTTTCAGTTCTTCAGTCTATTTAATAGGGAAATCAAATAAAACATATATAATAAATCCAGATTTATACCACATGTGCTGCATAACTTGTTTTTGCATTAATATAAAAGGTTTAGGTCTTGTTTATGCACCAATTCAAAGAGAGAAGCACTTCAGCAACCTGATTTCTAACTAGTTACTGTGAAAAATCATCAGCATTCATTTAGAGAAGGTATTTATTACTGAACAGCACCACAGGTGCTGACATGGTTATTAGCGTCATTGAATTTGTACCAAAACTACTGCATGTATTTTGTGTTTGGGGCATGTATTAAATTTAGATGGTTCATCACGCTAGATCCTGTCTTTGGTTGCTCAAAGATCTAGTGACATTTGACTAAAGAAGACGGAATATTTCTAGAACAACCTACAACTTTATTTCTTCCCAGAATCTGAACTGATGAAGATGACTATGTCCAGGTAGAAACACCTGGAACAAACCTTAATTAAAATTAAAAAAACTACACCTGGAACATTTGATCCTGCCATTAAACATGGCATTAAGTATCAGTGTGCACAGATGTTAATTTGTCTTCAAAATTACATTAATTACTATAAAAACGAATCAAATCTGTAATGAAGGTTTTAGACAGAAGATTCTGAAGAAATTAAAAAGAGAAGAAAAACATTTCAGAGACAACAACTGAAAAACCACTGAAAATGATTCAATGATTCTGAATTTTATTTATAGTTTGAAAACAAAAAATAATGATACATTAATAATTCTCATATTCAAGAATCATTTTACTGCCTTAATAATAAGTTAAAATGTTTCAGCAACATCACCGTGTTTCTTTTAAAGTAAAAAATTAATGGATTAGAAATAAACCAATAATTAGTTTGAGATCTGTATTTTGAGTCTGTGACCTGCAGGGGGCAGCAGGACCACTGAGACTTGTTTGCCCTAAGTTCAGTCTGACAGGCACACAGCTCCAGCCTTCTACACTACACTGTTCAATCAGCATGTGCTTTGTTCGTGTTTGGGTAAGTGAGGACTCATCTGCTGATCAAAGTGTCCAAATCTTCAGGACACAGGTTCACATGTGTAAATGTTTGTTTCACAGAAAACAAAAACTATTTCCAATGGTTTATTGGCTTGTTAAAACCCTAAAAAGAGCTACAGGAGCTTCAGTCAAATACTGGCCCTATGTATATAGATACATATGTGAATGGGACCGTGCTGGTAAACTCTTAACATACATGTCTTGCACAACACTGAATTCATTTTACTTTTACCAGTTCTTCAGCAAGGGGCTCAACTAAACAAAAAAATGAACTGATTTTGTACTCTGTGTCTGGCTGCTGCACCACTGAATACAATCCTAAAGTTCCAGCTAGGGCTGGGCAACATGGCTAAAAGAAGCTCTATGCTCGTCCCCAGTATTTAGGGCCATATTTACTGTACTCGCAGAAAAATAATTTATCTTGATTTTTATTTTAGACATTTTTCACATTAATCAAAAACAAAAAACATTGAAATAGTAAAAAAAGTAACTTATTGTATTGCCCAGCCCCAGTACAAACTGCAGAACCTCATCTCGCAGTTCCTCTGTTTTACCTTTGAGTACCAGAAGAGGACACAGTGATGGTACTGTTTCCATGGCAATAATCTAGTCACATGATTGGACATAGTTTTCAGGGAAGAAGCCTTGGTTACCATTGAGAAAGCCCTGACACCAGCCGTCATCATGGCGATGCATCAGATAAATGATGTCACCCTCAGTGATGGACAGGTCATCAGGTTTTGTTGCTTTGTAGGAGTACAGCGCCACCACTGGACACACAGGGAACTGCAGTTAGAGAGCAGTGCCGACTGCAGTGGGGCTGCGGTCACGTCAAACATCACACGAAGACAACAGCAGTTTTGGCATATTAAGTGTAATACATGTAGTAGGACTCCTACCTTTCTCCAGGTAGTCTGGGGGGGCCATGGTGTCATAGTCCACTGGTGGAGGGAGGGGCGGCATGATGTCATCAAAGCCGCCATCATCGTCCAGTAAAAGAGGAGGCGGCGGGGCTGGGATCTCCAGATCTAAGATAACAGCATGCAGGTTATGTGAGTGACAGCTGTCATAGGCCAATCAAATCAAAGAAGGCGGGGCTTTGACTTCTTACATGCCCACTTCAGTACGTACCCGGAAGTGTGGTGGTTCCACTTTCCTACTATAGTCGTATGACATGGTCATGCACGACTACTAGCACTACACAGCAAAGTTCTGAAACAATTACTATTTGTAGGACCAGTATTACTATAAAACACTACTACTAAAATACAAACTACATACAGAACTTATTTCTTGCACTTGTCTTACCCAGGTGTTCGAGGCGAGCAGGTAAGCAGAGTCGAGACGAGGAAGAGGAGGAGGAGCGAGGGAGCAAGGTGAAGGAGGAAGAGGAGGGAGTGGGAGGAGGAGCGCAAGGGGGAGGGTAGGGTGGAGGAGGGGGGATGATTACTGACAGAAAGAAGCTGAGTTAGAAATACAGACTTTGTGATCTTCTGTCTGCAAAGACAATCTCTGTATCTCTAAAGTGTAAATTCAAATAATCACTTGTCACTTAATAACAAATTGAAATCTTGGTTTGGCCCTGGATCTGAATCTATTCAAGGACCTTGAAAATAGTGTTACTAATCATTTCCTCAATCAGCTTACATGATTGGACAGCAGGCAGAAAGACAGAGCGGGTGTAGCGACAGCGGGAGGCGGGTCCTGAGCGGACCCTCATAGAAAGAGAGCGAGTGGTGGGGGGTGAGCGACGGCGGCGACTCCTCCGGGACGGGAGGGTCACTGCAGACAAAGCACCACAGAAGAAGCATAAGCAGAGTCTTAAAAGAGCTGATTTAGTGGTGCTTGGAGCATCAAACATCATGTTGTGGCTTCTGAAACACTGTCTGTACGAAACGTGAATGAATCAAATAAAAAACACTAGTGCCGATAAATATAAAATCACCGAACTGTGACAGGCCATGTGTCATTGCCTAGTTTTTATTTAGTGATGAATTGCATTTGTTAAATGGAAGTTGGTGGAGAGGGTTCTGTACCATCTGCCTCCTGGCTGGGTGGAGGAGGAGGCGGGGCTGGCAGTCCTGAACTGTCATTGGTCAGTGGAGGGAAGCCATATTCATCAGCCAGAGGAGGGGGAGGGAGGCTGTTCTCCTCCACCACTGAGGAGAGAGGGAGAGTCCAAGTGTAAGTTATCTAGGTTTTAAAAACTAAGGCTGAATTTCAATTTCGTTTAGGTGCTTTGATTAATCCGTAATGTAAGTATAACGGGTGAAATTTTATAAAACACAGGATTAGAAGGTGGAATTAACCAAGGCTTATCTAATTTAGGTAGACTAACACCATTTAATTCATGTCATGTACATTTAAATGATCCCGAGTTTACGCACATTTACTTGGTTAACTAATGACTAACCTTATTCAGAACTAAATAATTAATCTTTAAGAAATAAAAAAAACTACTTCTTATGTGGATATTTGGCCCTTCTACATACACTACATAACAGTTTGTGTCTTTGAAGGTTGAATCTCCAGTGGCTGCACTGCTCACAGCTGTATACAGAGCTCCAGGCAACAGCTTCCCATCAGCATGTCGGGGATCGTCACCCTGTCTTTCTCTGTGTGGTGACTTTAATGAAAACCTTTTGTCCAATGTTAGAAAGCCAATTCTGGAGCTCTAGGGATATGCATAACTCATCACTGCTACAACCACATTGTTGGATCAGGATGTGATGAAAACCTGGAACAGTCATTATAATCCTGTACCCTCTGTCCCTTCACAAAGTGATAGATAGGAAACATTTTAAACAGCACTGCTTGGACAATACTTTCACGGCTAAAGCATTCACAATACATTTTTTGGAAATATATTTCTAATTATGGTTTAAACTAATCCGAACGATCGTGCTGCTACCTTCACTTTACTTGGTTCATTACCTGTCTCTAGACTGGCAGGTGGGGCGATTGGCTGAGCCGGGGGCACCGTGTGATGGTTGGTGAGATTCTGTAAAAGAGGGGGAGGTGGAGGAGGGGGTGGTGCTACCGTCCCTCCTGATGAATCAGGTGGAGGAGGAGGCGGGGGTGGGACAGAAGCATTGATTACGCCATCAATCTGACTTGGCATCTCATTGGCTGGTGGAGGAGGAGGTGGTGGGGCTTCATCCAGCAGCGTGGTGATGATGTCACACTCAGGTGGAGCCTCCCATGTAGAAGGAATAGTTGGCGTAGAAACATTTTTTCCAAAACTGGAGCTAAAAGGAAAGAATCAAACTAATTCAAAGATCATTACAATACAACTAATTTAGAGACTTACAAACAGAAAAGTTGAGTTCTCCTTTTTACCTTCATAAAGCAGGACATTTAGCCAGGTTCTGTATTTAAAGCACATGTCTGCATATTTTCATGTGACATGCAACGTAATACAGCACTTCTGTGAACCCTTCATAAACGAGGGAAAGACCGTTTCTTCCACAGCTAAACATGTACAGTCTCCTCTTTGTGAATTTGGAAGCTGCCACTGATGCTTGTCAACGGGACCATGACAATGTTTCCTAAGCACCACAGGTAAGAACACCATGTGCAGGGTAAGGCGTTTGCTAAAAACTTCTGGGTTTTGTGAAAAAAGATCTATAAGCCTGACAGGGATTTTTTATGTTGCCCATACATATTCCAGTGTCTGTGGAAACTAAATGCTGTTTGTGAGATTCGTTGTTCACTTTTGACAACTCCAGATTTGGTCCATTTGCTAATTGCTAATAATTCTAAAGAAGGTAGGTCAGTATTTTATATGAGATCCAGAAAAGTCCACGTTAAACATATGCGACAACTTCTAGGGTACAGTTTGCAGGACAGACAAAATAAGTTGTTGTTAATAAACACCAAACCCTTGGGGAGGATTACCCGCTCACAGGGGGGGCCACAGGGCACTGGACAGGCTCTGGAGGTTTGTTGGACCTGTAACACATGAAACCTCAGTCAGACTTTAAGGTGGAAATAGGAAATAAGAATCAAAAGAAGAACTCCGTAAAATCCAACTAAACCTGACGGAGGCTCCATGTTTACGGATCGTTCCTGTTCTGTCCGACTGTTTCCCAGAGACCTGTGGGGGGGTGGGGGATTAGAGAAGGGGAGCCGAGTGAGCATCAATAGAGCCTCTCAGGCCTCAGCAGCTTTAATTAGTCCCTAAACAGTTTCCCACGGCCAACAAAGAGCCAGTGTTTGTGTTTAAACCCACTTCCTCAATAAAGGCCGACTGCCTCGAGAAACAAATTTTCAGGTACTTCCTACTTATACCGCCACACATTTTTAATACACTGTGTGATTTTTGTCAGCTGTGGGATTCTGCATATTTTATTTTAACACATTAAAATAAAATAGCAGTGCTTCCAGTGTGGGGTGTTTACTCCAGTAAAGAGATTCTCTCCAACACCTCTGGATGGTGATCAAATACAGTAGCACAGGTAGAATATATACACACATATACTGCAGCTCCACAAACACTGAATCCAATAAACACATTTACACAAGCTTAATGTGCTTTGTACTATAAATCTACAGCTGAGCTGAACTAGGAGTCGGCTCCATTCAGACGAGCCAGTTACATCACCCGACTCCCAGCACTTTTTATTTAAAGTGTGTGTGTAATGATGTCATTCCTTCCTTTACTTTTCGAGGACATTTTGTCAGAAAAAGGAAAGGTTCTGTGTACAAACCAACTTTCACACCAAGTGTAAAGACTGACTTTAATGTTTTAGTGGACAGGCCGTTTAAAAAGTGTGACATTAGTTATGTATTTGTTTTATTCGTCCCGCCTGCTCTTCTGTGTCATGTCCTTCTACAGATGTGTAATAATCCATTTACGCTGTCTGAGAGGCGGTGGTCTAGCTCAGGTACTGTCTGCAGGCATCACCTGGAGGGTTGATCAAAGTCCTTTATATATGTTCATGTATGTGTATGATCTGTGAACCTGTAGCGTTGCTCCCTCTGAAAACGTGACATCGATTTCCTGACCTGTCCATCCTGTAAAAAGTGACTGAAATGCATGCGAACACTTTTTGCAGTAGTTCACAGTCTGAGACTCAGCAGGAAGTAAAGAGGACGTAAAACCTGATAATTCAGTCAGAAAATGTACTCTGAATGAGGAACTCTAACTGCAGCATCACTTCTGCTCCTGCGGTTCACTGCAGCCGCCGACTCTTCCTGTAAGCATCGCCTCAGCAGACACTCAGAACAAAACTGCACTTCTGCTTTGGCTGTTTCTGGTTTCTTCCGCTTTGAAAAAGCTGCTCTTTTCTTTACACAAATTCCAAGTCTTTCTGCAGCCTATTAACACTCACAATTAAACAGGGCACTGAACTGGAGGCTCCAAAAATAATCTCTGATTAAATTCAGAAGTTCTCATGCATCAGCAGCTTTACAGACAACAAACCCAAACGCAAGCCAAACGATGTGGCTGCATGTTACCTTCATGCCGTGCCCCACCCCATCCAGGTGCTGGTAGTTGATTGGTCGACGGCTGTACGCTGGGCGGGGCTGTACTGCAGCAGGTTGAGGCGGGAGGATCTTGTGGCTGCGTGGGACTCGTCTCACGGCTGTGAATACGCCAATCTCTCTCCGAGCAACTTTCTCTTTGTGCATCTCTACTGTCTGAGTGGGAATGAGTAAAAGAGCAGCAGGTTTCATAAAGATGAAAGTTCACAATCTTCATTTGGTTTCTATTTAAAGCCATTTTGTGTGGAATAAACGTTTGTTTTTACCAGAATGTCACCAGAATATGGATCACTTTGAACGATTTGTTTAGGGAAAAGTCTCAAAATGACTTTCTATTCTTGGACATTCACACGGACCTTTGTGTATATAAATCACGACTGTCATGTGCAGTGAGTGAACAGTTTTTAGGATTAAAGCAGCTGCAGCAGTCCACAATCTACTGTTCAACATTTAAATAAACTTTATGGCCTGAAAAAAAATTCGGGGCTGGGTGGTCTAAGGTGGTCTACAGACTGAAAGGCAGAAGAAAAAAGAACAAATAAAGCATGTGAACTGATGAGCAGCAGTTTAAATCACAGCCTCGGTCTTTACAGCAGTTTAGTTAAAAACACAAAGGCGACAGAAAACAGACGCTCCATTCATTCAGTCACTCCCCCATCCCAGACGGAGAGGTCATCATCCCAAACACAGATGACCTGGATCGGTATTCTTAGCACAAAGTTAGAATGATCCAGATACAGAACACTGAATTTACATAACAAGCAGCAGAAAAATGTAGTCTTTGTCAAATTATAATTAACGTTCTTCATTAGAGGTTCATCACGTAACCACTTAAATTAATTAATAGTTGCAATTATAACTATTATAGTAATTATAATAATAGTCATAATTCAAATTAACTGTTAGCATTGACTAAACTAAATGAAGCAGAGTAAAATTCAATTTGCGGAACAGAGACACGAATCCATCCATCCATCTGTGACTGCTGTTTCTTTTTAGGGTCAGGCGGTTCCTGTGAGTCCCAGCTGTGACAGATTGGAGACCTGTCCAGGTGGGTTCCAACTTCTCTCCAGTCTGTCTGAGGGCCAACACAGAGTGACATTCGCATTCAGACAACCATTCACACTCAGTTACACCGACGGGCGATTTCGAATCACCAAATAACCTAACGTGTCTCTGGACTGTGCGGGGAAACAGGAGGACGCGGAGGAAGCCCACGCAAGCCCAGGGAGAACGTGCAGATGGTCAGTGAGGAATGCGAACACGCAATATTGAGCTGATGGTTGATTTCAGAGTAACGGAGGTGAAGGTGATCGCTGAACATTTTAAACACTGCTGACCACTCAGATACCAAATAACCTCGTCACAAAACACAACAAACCTACGACAAACCCTCACTACTGAAACTAACCCAAAGCAAACTAAAGCAACTGAACACAGGCCTAGGATTTACAAGCTTCTGGTTCTTCCTACCTGTCCAATCATGTTGATGGATGCCTCCATCTGACGAAGCTGATTGGTCTGAGCGTCGAGCAGACTCAGCACATTACTGGCCAGGGTGGTGATCTGGTAGGCGACACTGGCCAGCGATTGGGTTGTGAAGTTTTTAGTTTCCTCCAAAGCCTTCAGGCTGTTTTCACCTGCCTGAATGAGATGGACAGTTAGCTTAGCTTAGCACAAGTCTTAGCAGTATTAACAACAGTAGTACCTACCTGGAGGTAGTTGTTGTGGCAGTACTCTGACACTCGCAGCAGGTTGTCATAGTTTTCCAGCAGAGCTTTCCTGGCATTTGGAGCTTCTCCCAGAATCTTCATCACCTCGTCTTTACAGTTCTGATCCTTCATGGTTGAAAACTGCACACAAGGTTTAAATCATGTTACAGAAACAAAGTGTAGTAAGTTTCACTTTGGTTCTATATGACATTATAATCATGGTAACATCAGTAACATCACAGTAAAACACGATCGAACTCGCTTGCTTTTAGTTTTTTTACCTGTAGCAGAACGGAATTAGTAGTTTAAGTGTCAGAGTCCTCCCTTTGGTTTGAGGAAGTATTTCCTACATGCTGACAGTAAATCTAAACCCCTGTCTGAACAACCTGGTTAAATTCCAAAGCTGTTTCTACTAAAGATGATTTTATGTAGTTTTTAAAGTGAATTATTAAGTGATGAAGATGGAATGTTAAAACTCACCAGAAGCTGCAGAAGTAAAAAAGAAGCTGCGGGGAAATGAAAGTTTGAAGTTTTGCAGCTCTGATGGTGTCTCTACTGCAACCAAAGATCCTCTCTGCTCCAACAGACCACCCACTCCTCACAAATAACAAATGCAGGAAATGCAAATTCCTGGAAACGTTACACTCCTGCAACGTCTTCAAGAGTCCTGGAATGTTTAAATGATACCTAAATAAAAATCACGTGCATAGTGTTACTGGACCACCAGTCATTAGTTAGAGGTCTAGGATCCCATTAAAAGACTTACTAATTTGTGGGGCCTATGTTAATAAGCATATTCCACTAGTCCTTGAAACAGAGTCTTTGGTCTGTGTAAAAAACTGCAGGACTCCAGCACAATCTATGGGTATTCCTTGAATTCTCTGAAGGGCCAAACGTGCCTCCAGCAACTGTGTCAAGATTTTAGTCACCGCAAATTAGGTCTGAGTGACACATCCTGCGTGTTTCATCCTCTATGAGTGAACCTGCTCAGCACAAACCACTTCCTGTTTCTCATCAAAGACGAAGACTTGATCTCAAGTAAAAACTGATGTTTGTGATACACCCTGAGCAGAATAATGGGTGTTGACGTCAGACTCAACATTGTACAAACAAGCAAACAAACTTATCCGAGTTTACTCGACCTTGACAGCAGTTCTTGTTTCTTTGCTGGTCAATTCAAACAATAAACAAATAAAGATCTGCCTCCATGTGTCACATACATTAATAGTTTGACCCCGGCAGCGGTGGTCCACTGTGAGAGGAGCTCAGCTCCAGCTGCTGGTCACAGGGAGTTAGTGCAGCTCTGTTTCAACACCAGATGGAGTTGGTCCCTGATTCGATGAATCTGCTGTGCAGCTTTCCGTTTAAATCAACCATTTTTTTCATATTAGAAAAACGACAAGTAGCCTAAAGAGAAAATAAAAAAGCTGGTTTATTAAGTGACTATCATCACATTGTGTCAGGACCCTATATCTACTGTACATTACAATATTAATGTCTGATGTATTTTCTTCATGCTCTGAGTAATGCGGCTGTCAGAACCCTTTAGTGTGGTCTAAGCTGGACACTGGTAACACTGGTTAATATTTTAAAGACAGTGTATGCAGGTGTGTGCTCCGTGTTGCTATTTCGACGAGGCATCACTTGTTTCTCGGGGCCACAGGATTCCAGGGTTGTTTCCGTGGAGCTCCATCTTTGTCCTTCTTCTCCAGTGGCTTTAGGTGACACGTCAGGACCAGGTCCCTGATCGAGAGACAGAGGGAGGGAGACGTCACACAGAGGCTGAGAATCCTTGAAACACAACAGAAATCTATCTGGAAACACAAAGTTGAATAGCACATGTAACCTATCTAATAAATCAAACTATTGTCTAATGTCACAATTTTTTATAATAAATCTGTTATGTCTCTTGTCTCTCTCTAAACTGAAAAAACTGCAATTACAACAGTTTTACACCTGAGGTACATGTGAAGGCAATACACAAGTTAACTGGATCAATCATCTTTGACATGTTTCCAAAAGTTATTGAATGTACTGAAAATGTTTTTGGGAATATCTAACTGTTCCAGCAATAGATATCTTTCAGAATATTGCAGGAATCCTTTAAGGAGATTCTCCCAGTGGCCGTTGAACTGTAAAACTGTACAGGACAGGTACTAACACCAGACTCAAACTGCAAAATCACTTTTCACCGTTCATTCTTTAAGCTGGTTATTGGAAACCACTTATCTTAGATTGCTTTTGTTCTCATTGATGGAAGTATAAGGCTTTTGTTTTTGTGATGTTCGTCTTCCAGCCCTGTTCCCTTCTGAGCAAAGAATGCCTGGAACAAGGCAAATAATTTCTCTCTGATGTATAAAGCTGTTTGAATCTTGAAGGAAGCCTGGATGGAGCCTTCTGATATAATGTAGCTCATTCAATCCCCCACAGAGTCTCAAAGGAAGACCAGGAACCTTAGTGATGGTTCTGGAACTCATTCAGTGTGTCATACAGTGTCTTGAAGGATTTCCAGGATCCTCTTAAAGTGTGCTACAACTAACTTGAGAATTCATGGCTCCACGATGCATTGGGAGACACCTGGAACTTATCCTAGGTCCCTTGACCATCTAAAAAATAAAAAAACTTCTAAAAGAATTGGAAACTTGTTCCCAAGCTTTCTGGAACTCTTTGATAATTTGAAAGGACCTGAACTTACCTAAACTCGCTGTAGGAGCCAACCCTCTGGCTTACGGCTCTCAGTTTGGCCTCGTTCTCACGAACGTACTTCCGTTCTGACTCGATCACCACTTGGAGCTCTCGCTCCAATGCAGGAAAATCAATGACATCATGCTGTGAGGTAGCCATCGCCTGGTGATGTCGCACAGGAACAGATGTCACAACAAAAACAAAATCAGTTCGTCAAAAGAAAAGATCACTCAACGGAGGCTCAACAGAGAATGCTGTGGAAACATTTATTACCTGCTTATTTCTTGTTTTCAAATCTGACCCTTCGTTTTGTTTGAAAACAAGCTTTTTAGAGGCAGAAAATCAAGCTTCCAACATCAGCCTGTGTTAGTCATTTGTATAGTTTGTAATATTAAACATAATTGTAATGTTAGTTATTTAGCTGTATTTGCATGAGGAAATGTAGGAATGTCAAATTGACGAGTTCCCTGAAATAAACTAGTTTCCACCAGCGGCTCAGCTTGTGATTAGTAAAACCCACCGTGGATTTAGAAAGAGGCTGAAAACACACACGTTCACAGGTTCATTGAGCGTTTAAAGAAACGACGGACCAACGGCAGCTCTACGTCCGGCTCCGGGTGATCCGGGTGATCCGGATCAGCTGTCGTCTTACCTGCGGTACTTTCGCCGTTTCGTGCTCCCGGTAACCGTGAGTTTCCACGTTCTTTTTCACGGGTTGCAACGACAAACCGTTGCCATGACGACTGACCGCGCCTGCGCAGTGCAGACAAGCGATGCCGAAGAGACAAACTAAGAATGGTCTGACAGATCACGGGTTATAGAGGACACGCTGTAAATACTCCAATACGGGTCCAGGCTCTTCTTTACAGACTGGACCGGAGCTTCCCGCCACCCACCGGACTGCGCGACATCAGGACTTTGGGAAGCGTCTGTCCCAGATATTAGAACTTGTTGGGTCCAGCTGTGGCAAGAGACAAGGCGAAAGTGAGACTGAGGAGGTGGAAAGACAATCGGTCCGACAATCATCATCATCATCATCATCATCGTGTCTGTGATGGTGGAATGAACAGGGACATGATGGCTTAGAGAGTAACTCGTTACATGACAAAGTTACCGTCCCTTGAGAAAAGTACCTTAGATAAACGTTCCACTGCCGGAAATGAAAAGTCCTTTGTGATTCCTGGTGCACGTTGTTTTAGTTAAGACCTTTATAATGACTCGATCATCCCGACAGAGAAGTGTGGCCCTGACACGTGTCCCCAGTTACAGCCCGTTAATGTCCAGCCTCACATTGAAAGAAATATTGGCTGGGCCTAGTAGATATGTACTACTTCTACTTTATTACAGTGGGGAGGACGGGGTATTTTCACAGTTTCTTTTGTAATTTGTACCAAACCGTAATCCTGCTGAAACATCCTGGTCAGGCAGTTAAACACCTGCAAACCTCTGAGAAAAGTGTGAGGACTTGTGTCTTGTGTGGTAAATATTCTCACCTGATGGTGGAGTTCATGCTGCCATGAGTTTGACACATTTTATTTTTAAATATAAATTTTATATTTTAGATTAATTTATGGTAAATACTTATATTAGGCAAAATGTTCTGATAACAGTAGGTAAAATGTGTATATGCCAACAAAAGTGCATGACGGACAAACTCTAGACACCTTTTGCTTTTCAGATTTCCTGCTAATGCTGCACATCTGCCCGGCCTCTGTGCAGTGGGCCTTTAGCATTTACGCATGTGCGCCCAGCGTCCTCGCTCCGATTATTCCAAAGGATGGAAAACAACTGTTCCCCCACTTCCTACTATGAAGTATGTAAACAAAACCAAGCCCTTATATTTTTCTGTCTGCCCAATCGTGCACTTTTATCTCTTGAAAAAAAACATTTTGTCCTATAGAAACTTGCTTTATTGTTTTCTCCCCGACTTTGATTTTTTTGATGCTCTGTAGTTCACAGCATCTACAATGGTCATACCTGGGTCTAAAAGGATGTGACTCTAACAGGCCGCTGCTGTTACACGACTCTCACTTTTTGTAGACATATGCTCAGTGACACAGTAACTACTTTAGAAACACTTCAGCTGATCCAGTCTTCCCCTGAACACTTGGAAGTGTCCTCTGCCAAACTGAGCAAAGACACAGAATCATGTGTACTGTTTCAACCGTCATACTTTTGTTTTATTCTTGTTCCCACATTATTCATTCAAGTAATACATCTACTACAAAGTCTCACTTCGTCTCTAACAGTCCTACTGCCCCCTAATACACTAATGTCCAATTCACTCCCACTAAAATCTTAGCATCGTTAACTCTGCCTTCTCCAGCTTGTACATCACGGCTGGTCTCACTGCAGTCTTCTAAATCTAATCAAACATAATGTGGAGGAGAAAACGTTGGGTCTAATTCATTTGTTGCATCATTTGATGGGACAGGTCTACTGCTCCTTCATGTTTTTCTTCTGAAAGACCTTTCCATCAGGCTGTTCAGGCCCATCTCAGCTGGACTCCTTCATTCAGGACTTGGTCTGTTATAGGACTGTTATACTTTGTTAACTATTGTCATCAGCTAAAATGACCAAAGTGAAATAATGTGGCGTTTATGACAGGTACCACACTGTGGCTCTCCCCATTGCAGTCTTGGGTCTGAATGAAGCCATGAGAAACATAACAGTAAAAATGACAAAGGCAAAGCTTTACTGACTGATGAAGGCACCAATGGTACGTGTATCGTGTCTGAAAAGAGCTTTGTTAGGTCGACCTAGTAACATTTTTCTATCACTGTTAACACTAAACAAATCTGAACATTGTGAGACACTAGAGTTATCACAATGTCTTAAAACTACTGCACGGGAAATATTTTTATAAGCTGCACAAAAAAAAGAAATGACCACAAGAGTGTTAAACTAAATTAAAAATAGATTGGACGACAGAGACAGAGAGTCTGTTTGAGACCATAATTTATTTTAGATTAACAGTGTCTAGGGCATGAAAATCAAGAGGAAAATCTAACAAATTACACATCCTGATGGAAAATGTGCGGACAGAGCAGCTCTGCATCTGGTAAAAAAAAAACAAAAAAAAACTAAACGATTGTTCAGCAGGTTTTCTAAGGGACATTTAACTAAATGTTGCATGTGTAGAGTTGATTGTGCATTTTCGTTTTGAGCCCATGTCGATGTCAGAAAACCCCAACTCAAACAACTGTTCACAGAAATAAAGTCAAATATCACCATGACAAACTTGTGTTTGCCTCTGTAGACTGGAATAATTATTCACAAATTATTCCCACATCTCCCATCTCTGAAGAAACATGTTGGAACCTCTGGACAGAAAAGCCAACGTGTGGTTGAGCCACTAATTACATCTTAACCTATGGAAGAACACAGGAGTTGCTGTGTTGTGATAAGCATTCGTCATCATTACAACATTACAAACAAACCAGATCATGTGTAATAAAATGTGCCGGAGACACACGATGCTCACAGCTACTTGTACTTGTCTGTTTCTTAATTCAATTCAATTCAATTCAATTCAACTTTATTTATATAGCGCCAATTTACAACAAGGTCATCTCAGGGCACTTTACATAATAAAGTCAAGACTATACAAACAGGTAGAGAAAACCCAACAAATCCCCCTTGAGCAAGCCATAGGCAACAGTGGAGAGGAAAAACTCCCTTTAACGGAAGAAACCTCCAGCAGAACCAGGCTCAGGGAGGACGGCCATCTGCCTTGACTGGTTGGGCTGAGTGGAAAGTAAAGGGGGAAAAGAACAGAGCAACAAAAGCAACAACAAAACATTGAGCAGGTTAATAGGACCAGTAGCTGCACACTGGAGGACACACAGCGCCAAATCCGGGGACACCTGAAGACAGGGAGAGAGAGAGGGGGAAAGAGAGGGAGAGAGACGACTACGGGACAAAGAAGACACAGAGTTAATGTCATACAGTGGTGACATTATAGATGTGGGGTGAGAGGAGAGAATGAAGAGAAGAGGAAGTGGCATAGTGCAGAGTCCCCCAGCAATCTAAGCCTATAGCAGCATGACTATAACCAACTATAAGCTTTATCAAAAAGGAAGGTTTTGAGCCTAGTCTTAAAAATAGGGAGGGTGTCGTCTTCCCGAATCTGGACTGGGAGCTGGTTCCACAGGAGAGGAGCTTGATAGATAAAGGCTCGGCCTCCAATTCTACTTTTGGAAATTCTGGGAACCACAAGTAGGCCTGCATTTTGGGACCGAAGTGGTCTAGTAGGATGATATGGTACTAAGAGATCTTTTAAATATGATGGGGCTTGGCCGTTTAAAGCTTTATAGGTAAGAAGAAGGGTTTTAAATTCTATTCTGCATTTAATTGGAAGCCAATGGAGAGAAGCTAATGAAGGTGAAATATGATCTCTCTTACCAATCCCAGTCAGTAATCTTGCTGCAGCATTTTGGATTAATTGGAGACTTTTTAGAGAGTTACTAGGGCAGCCTGAAAGTAGAGAATTACAATAGTCCAATCTAGAAGTAACAAATGCATGAACCAATTTTTCAGCATCGCTTTGGGACAGGATGCTCCTAATTTTGGCAATGTTCCGTAGGTGGAAGAAGGCTGTTCTACAGATTTGCTTTATGTGTGAGGTAAATGACAAATCCTGGTCAAAAATGACTCCAAGATTCCTTGCAGTACTACTGGGGGCAAGAGTTATGTCGTCTAAAGTAGCGATATGGTTAGAAAACATGTCTCTTAGACCAGGGGTCTCAGACTCATGCGACCAGCACAATTGCGACCGCGAGCGATAGTTTGTGGCCCCCACCTTATTATTAAAAAGTTTAATGTTAGTGCGGCCCGCGAGTTTGTTTTGAACGGCACGGAACGGAAATGACGTACATTGCGGAAATGACGTATATTGAGGAAATGACGTTCTTTGTGCGTCGGCTAAACACTTGTTTGAAACTTCAACGCGACAGCTTAAAGAAAACTTTAAGAACTGTTAATACAGACATTTGAATCCTAATTATTATAATTATTATTATTATTTTATTTACTTATTACTGATTGATTGATTGATTTTCTTATTAATTTCTTATTTATTTTCTTCTAATTTGTTTATTTATTTTTTCATATTATTTTGTGTTAAAAATAAAAAATAAAGACATTTGAGAAGATTAAAATTATTTAAGTTTTTCTTGTGGAAACCTGATGCGGCCCAGCCTCACCCCGACTCTGCCTCCAGCGGCCCCCAAGTAAATTGAGTTTGAGACCCCTGTCTTAGACTATTAGGCCCAAATACAATAACTTCAGTTTTATCTGAGTTTAGAAGAAGAAAATTATATGTCATCCAGTCCCTTATATCTTTAAGACATGCTTGTAGTTTGATTAATTTATTTGTTTCATCAGGTTTCACAGATAGATATAACTGCGTGTCATCAGCGTAGCAGTGAAAATTTACAGAGTGTTTTCTAATAATGTTGCCTAGGGGAGACATATATAGAGTAAAGAGTATTGGTCCTATTACAGAGCCTTGTGGAATTCCATAACTAACTTTTGGGTATGTCGAAGATTCATCATTAACATGAGTAAATTGGAATCTATCTGATAGATACGATTTAAACCAATTTAGTGCTGTTCCTTTAATTCCAATTACATGTTCTAGTCTCTGTAATAATATTCTGTGATCAATGGTGTTAAATGCAGCACTAAGATCTAGCAGAACTAGTATAGAGACAAGTCCGTTATCTGAAGCCAGAAGAAGATCGTTGGTGACTTTAATCAGTGCGGTTTCTGTGCTATGATGAATTCTAAATCCTGACTGAAATTCTTCAAACAAGTCGTTTCTGCGCAGGTGGTCACATAATTGCTTTACAACTACTTTTTCAAGTATTTTAGAAATAAAAGGGAGATTGGATATTGGTCTGTAATTGGCCAAGACATCTGGATCCAGACTAGGTTTTTTAAGTAGAGGTTTGATTACAGCTATCTTATAAGCCTTTGGTACATATCCTGTTTGTAAGGATAGATTAATGATATCTAATATGAACGTGTCTAATAAGGGTAGAGCATCTTTGAGCAGTCTAACTGGAATAGGGTCTAGCAGACATGTTGTTGGTTTAGATGCCATAATAGTTGAAGTTAGTGCAGCCGGGTCTATGGGCACAAAGCAGTCTAAAAGGGACTGAGGACTTACTGATGACTCTAATTCTTTTGTATTTGTGGGGAGGGTCTGGTGAATTTTATTTCTAATAGCTATGATTTTGTTTGTGAAGAAGGTCATGAAGTCATTGCTACATAGCGTTGAGGGAATACTAGTCTCAACTGAACTATGGCTCTTAGTCAGCCTGGCTACAGTGCTGAAAAGAAACCGGGGGTTGTTCTTGTTTTGCTCTATTAGTGATGAATAATAAGCTGTTCTGGCTTTACGGAGTGCTAATTTGTATAAGTATAAACTCTTTTTCCAGGCTAGGCGTGATTCTTGTGAATGAGTGGAACGCCACTTCCTTTCTAGTCTTCGTGACGCCTGCTTTAAATTGCGGGTGTGCGAGCTATACCATGGAGATCGCCTGTTCAGATTTACTGCCTTCTGTTTTAGAGGGGCAACACTATCAAGTATGGAACGTAAAGATGCTGCATAATTATCAGTAAGGTAATCAACTTGTGCAGGAGTACAGTTAATGAGGCTACTCTCAGTTACATCAGTACATGTTGAAGTACATTTACATTTACATTTACATTTAGGCATTTGGCAGACGCTTTTATCCAAAGCGACTTACAAGTGAGGAACAAACAAGCAATAAAATCTAAGTTTAGGAGAAAAACGTCAAAGTAAAGTGCTATCAAAAAAGTGCTATCAAGCAAGTGTTACGGTTTCATGAGATGCAATTAGAGAAAAAGAAAAAGCAAGATTTTTTTTTTTTTTTTTTTTTTTTTTTAAAGAAAGAGACGGAAGAGTTCTGTTTTCAGCAGTGTTTTAAATGTAGTTAGTGAGGTCGCTGAGCGCACAGAGTTTGGCAGTTCATTCCACCACCGTGGGATTACTGAGCTGAAGAGTTTTCCTTGGTGTCTTCTGTGTGGCGCTGGGACTGCCAGACGTCGTTCGCTGGCCGAGCGCAGCGGACGCGAGGGGCTGTAGACCTGAATGAAAGAGTTTAAGTAAGCCGGAGCTGTTGAGTTGACCACTCTGTGGGCAAGAGACAGGACGTTGAACTTGATCCTAGCAGCTACAGGAAGCCAGTGCAGAGATCTGAAGAGAGGGGTGACATGAGTCCTTTTTGGCTGGTTAAAGATAAGGCGTGCTGCTGCATTTTGGATCGTCTGCAGGGGTTTGGTCGTGCATGCCGGTAACCCCATCAACAGTGCATTGCAATAATCTAGACGAGATATGATCAGTGCCTGCACGATGAGTTGAGTCGTGTACTCAGAGAGGTAGGGTCTGATCTTGTTGATGTTGTAGAGGGCAAATCTACACGACCTAGAGACTGAGGCGATGTGTTCCGTGAAGCTCAGTTGGTCGTCAATGATGACCCCCAGATTTCTGGTCGACTTAGCGGGAGTAATCACTTCGGATCCAATGTTGATGCTGATGTTGTGCTGCGTCAACGGCTTGGCTGGGAAGACTAGAACCTCAGTCTTGGAGATGTTAGCTGGAGATGTCTTTCTCTCATCCAGGCAGAGATGTCAGAGAGGCAGGCAGAGATGCGTGTGGAGACGCTGGAGTCATTTGGCGGAAAGGACAGGAAGAGCTGCGTGTCGTCCGCATAGCAGTGATATGAAAAGCGATGTGATTGGATGATAGATCCCAGGGAAGACGTATAGATGGAAAAAAGAAGAGGACCAAGAACAGAGCCCTGAGGTACACCAGTGGAGAGGTTATGAGATTTAGAATCGCGCCCCTGCCAGGATACCTTGTAGGTTCGTACAGACAAGTAGGACCGAAACCAGGCTAGAGCTGGTTCAGAGACACCTAAGGCAGAGACAGTGTTCAGGAGGATCTGGTGGTTGACGGTGTCAAAGGCTGCCGACAGGTCCAGTAGAATCAAGACAGGGGCGTAATCTCGGCCTGTTTGAAAGAGGTGGGAAAGGTGCCTGTTATGAGAGAAGTGTTGATGATCTGCGTGATGGCTGGTATTAGTGTCGGTGCAGTAGCTTGAAGAAGGGTGGAGGGGATCGGGTCCAGAGAGCAAGTGGTTGGACGATTCGAAAGGAGGAGAGTAGAAACGTTGTCCTCTGACAGGGTTGTGAATGCGAAGCGTGGTGCGTCATTCGATGTTGGTAGGTGGATGTCATCTGGTGGGGAGAACTGGGAGCTGATGGTTGCCACCTTGTTGGTGAAAAAGGAGGCAAAGTCGTCGGCTGTGAGACAAGTGGGTGGCGGCGGCGGCGGGGGGTAGAGCAATGATTTAAAAGTGGAGAACAACTTTTTAGTGTCTGTGGTGTTGCTGAGCTTGTCCTGGTAGTATTCAGTTTTGGCCCTAGTGACACTGTGAGAGAAGGAAGCAAGCAAATCCTGGTAGTCCGAAAGAGCCGAAGGGGCCTTGGTTTTGCGCCATTTCCTCTCAGCACCCCTGAGGACAGTACGTTGTTCCCGAATCTGTTCAGTTAGCCAAGAGTTGGAGGCTGAAGGGCGAGCAGGTCGAGAGGTTGTCGGGCAGAGACTGTCTAGGCACGACGAAAGTGTATTACAGAGTCTTTCAGTGGCCGCGTCTGTATGGAGGGTGGAGAGATCCTGGGGCGAGGGCAGCTTAGCAGAAACCAGTGAAGAGAACTGCTCCGGGTTAAGAGATCTGAGGTTACGGCGGAATGTAACCAGTGCGGTAGGATGGTGTGCCGGTGTAGGGATGGAGACAGTGAGCTGGATGAAGAAATGTTCCGACAAGTGCAGCGGAGTGACAGCAATGTCGGCCACAGTGCAGTTCCGGATCAGAATGAGATCTAGGTTGTTGCCTGCTTTGTGGGTCGGGGGAGTTGAGACCAGTCCCAGATCAAACGTGTTCAGAAGAGCGAGCACGTCAGCTGCGTGGGGTTTAGTAAATGATGAAGGGATCATTTCCTTAAATTTGTTCACAGTGTTTTCAGATAAACACCTACTGAAGCAAAACTTCTTTCTAGCTGCTGTGTAGTCCAATAAACTAAATTCAAATGTTATTAGGAAATGGTCAGAGAGAACAGAATTATGAGGAAATACTGTTAGTTTATCAATTTCAATACCGTATGCAAGGACAAGGTCTAGGGTGTGACTAAAACAGTGAGTGGGTTCATTTACAATTTGAGAGAAACCAATTGAATGTAATAATGAAGTAAATGCTGTGTTGAGGGAGTTACTGTCAGCATCTACATGAATGTTAAAATCGCCCACTATGATGACTTTATCTGCACTAAGCACTAAGTCGGCTAGAAAATCTGAGAATTCAGTCAAAAATTCAGAATAAGGGACTGGAGGACGATACACGATAACAAATAGAAGTGGATTTTGAGTTTTCCAACTTGGGTGTGAAAGTCTCAGAGTGGTCTTCTTAATTGAAGACCATGTGCACACTACCGTTACTTTGGATGCTAAGCTGTCATTTTCTGTTTAATTTTAAATATGTAGCAGTAGCACTTCTCTGGAGTTACAACAGTGATGTAAGCTGTTATAGTTCTTTCGATACATCTGTGGGTTTGGGAAAGAAAACCCAGCAGAGAACGGGTGAGGCTCACAGAGTAAATTATGGCGGTAACTGACTTAGAGCTACTGTTATTACCATTTATGAAACTGTAAAGCCAGAGTTCCCACAACTCAAGGTGAACTAACAAACAGCTTTCACTAAACACACTTCTTGAAATACCAACATCTACTAAATGGTAACGAGAAAAATGACTGGAAAACCTCTTTGCCAAAGATGAGGAAGCCTAATACATATATTGTACTGGAGAAATAAAAATTCCAACTGATGTTTTAGTTATTTCATATTGGGTAAATGTTTGACCTGCACCTATACTACAGTGTCTCTGGTAAAATGTGTATCCAAACAACGTCAAAGATTGAATTCTGCATATTTAAATTGAGAAAGTATCCAGAAAATGTGATTTCACTTCTGGTCAGAAGTAATATTAAATGGACAAAGAAGGGAAGATTAAACATTTTTCATATAGTGTCATCGGCACAAAGGAATATGCAAACACAAAGTCGTTCAACTGGAGAGGTCCCACTACTGCTGAGAGCTTCTGCCTTCACGTGCAAAACTGGAGCCTGGTGGTAAACGTTAAAGGTGACAGCAGCTAACCACAGTAATTTCCACACTAAGCTCATTCACCTGCCGTTCCAGAGCTCTGGATGGAATTACATCATTTCGTCAGCAGATGAAGCTCTCTCACTTCTCATCATTTCTCTCCAATGTTCAGAGTAATGGGAATTTAGAAAATCCACATTACATGACAGACAGACAGACGATTGTTCCTTTATTGTCGCCCTTTTGATGAGGATTTTGACATATGCTAAATGTCTGTCCACTACAAAACCACATTTCAACTTGACCACAAATTTAATTCAAATGATATTTTTGACAATTTGACAGAAATAGAAACAGATATAAACTTAATAAATGTAATAAATAATACTGTAGGAGGAGCTATTGCACTGCATGAAGTTGCTTGAATGCCTTTAGATAACATGATGATGAAGACCAAATATTGATTGTATGGCATTTTGAAACAGCATACTGAATTTGGCGAAACCTTTTTAAATACCGAATCTCTGGTTTCGAAAATAAAACCCTCCTGATTAGACATTATGCAAACACTGCGACTCAGAGATTCTGAAAGTGAAGCTAAAGATCAGCTGGTTTTTTCTGCGTTATAAAATCATATCTCTTAGCCTGATACAGTGAGCAGTGTTGGGTTTCATCCAGTTAAAGACAGTGTGCATGATGACAATGGCATGATCCGTTTGATCTGTGAAAACATTTCAACTGTTTAAATGCATTTTCTTACAAGTTATATATTAGGACACATGACATGACCAAACTTAATGCAGGTTTAGTTATGATGCTCTGAGACACGTTTTTTTTGTGTAGAGGCCTAATATTGCTAAAGACCTGAGGTTGGTTTTCTTAGCAATGCAGACAATAAAATGAACCCTGGCAACCATGGGACATAGACTGGGTGTGTTCAGAACTAAGGTCATCAGTCTTTGTTCTGTGACATGCTAAAGTTGGGTTGAAAAAAATAGGAGGAGCAAAAAACATAAACACAGCTAACGCCACATTACCAGGAAAAAAAACATTCTTCCAGATTCAGATTCTATTCAATATTCTTTACAACAGAAGTGATTTCCTATAGTTTCACTGAAAACAGAGCTCACTGTGGTTTATCTCACTGTCGCCTTATCTTGACAGTGGCCCGTGTTTCCACTGAAACATTCATTTATGAAATTAGATATATTTGTTCAGATATTTTTTTAATCAAGCCTATTGTTTTTGTGCTTCATATATTACATTGCCAACAGCCTTTCAACAAGTCCAGCGTTGTTACAAAGTTGGCACTGCCCACGTGATCAACGCAATCCTCAACAATCTGGCCTCATGATTCTGAACTCTATGAACTTGAACTCAGTTCTGTGATACCGTTCTCTGACATGTAACTTGTTTTGCTTTAAAGGAGCATCCGAAAACAAGAAAATCTGAGATTTTATTAAACTGACCAAATACTCCTGTTGAGAACCAAGCAGATGTAAAACATAATCATCAAGTTTAATAAACATCTCAGAACCAGTTGACCCTGCCCCACCCCACTGGATGGAGCATCGTCGTGTTTAAAATGTCTCCCATCTTTGTGCGTCATCACGGACTTCAGCACTGGACAGTGGCACCATCAGAGGACGGGGGCACACGTGACCTGTCCTGATCCGGTTTCAACATGCTGACCTGACACAGTCTACCTCGCTGCCGACGGTCTGGAGTGACCACTGTATGTAGTCCGATCGTTTCATGGACCGGTATAGGCAATGGCACCAGCACTTTATGAGCTGGGGAGAATGTTCCGCTTCTAGCGTTCAGACGTGGTGCTGTGCAAATTCACGGTGAAGCCTAAAACATGAGTTTCAAACATAATCTAGCAGACTTTGTGACTTAGTGTCCCCCAACCAGTTTTCGTGCAGGAGCTTAAGGCAGCCGCGCACACCAACTGTGCTGGACTGAAGCCTAAAGACTCCCGGACTACGAACAGCAAAAAGGAGAAGACGAACCCCCTCATCCCAGTCCTTAGACTCAAGGTCAGAATGTGCGCAACACAGACTTCAAAGTCTGGTGGAAACGGCTCTTTGACCAATGGGCAACATTCAACTGCTTCATTACTTTGGCAAAGATGCACGACGTGAACTTGGACCCTGGGTCTGATTGTATGGTTTAGGAAATCCAAAACAAAGAGAGAAAATTATTGAACGCTTTCATAACGGTTGAAACTGTGATGCCTCTGCCAGTACTTTTGATCCGGTTTACCTGAAACTTGACAGACAAGACATATGATGCATGTCATGTTTTAATTGTGGCCAGAAGAAAAGGCAAAATGCGATCTTAGGTTTTGTTCACATGTAAATGACCAGCCAATGAATTATCATGAGCCAACTTAAGAATCTCATCCCGGATAAGATTTTGGAACCTTTTAAAGTAAAGGGGCTACTTCAACCACTTCATCCACTTCATCAGCTTTAAAACAAGCAGCTACACACATATGTCATTTTTGCTCCTAAAGACTTTAGTCTGTGGGAGTGACGGAAGCTGGAGCAGGAGGAGAGTTCAGTGGCAAGCGGTCGAAACCATTCCGACCATCATCAGAGAAGGGTTTTTCATGTCCGTGACATTGCACAAACTGAAAACACTTCAGGAAATCTCTGTTCCGACTCATCCGGACGCTCAGAAAGGGGAACAGTGGCTTGCTCAGGATTTAACAGCACTCTGCCCCCAGCTAAATGAGAGACACTCCTATCGTCCATTGGGAACTGTGGACTAACTCCCAGCGCCACACCCCCTTTTACCAACAATGGGAGTCCTGCAAACCGCATTCCGAACACACGTGCCGAAGCTGTAGAGTTATAAATCTAGAGCTGTAGATTTATCAGACACTCTAAAATAAGACAGTGGACTTACATGGAGAAATACACCGATTCAAACCATATGATCAGAGACAGGCAAGGAGGATTCTTTCAATTCCAGCTCCTTCCATCGAACCGGACTATCGAGCTCTATTCTACTTAATTGAGGTGCATCATCAAGCTCCATTTCCTTTACCGCCAAACGGTGCATCTCAACGTCAAGCTCTTTAAGAGGAAGCTGTACTTCACAAGGCAAAAGCCCTTTATAAATTAAAACAGCAGAAAACACAGATTTGTTCAAACTCCTTCTTCGCTTTCTCAGGCACAGAAATACCAATGACAAACCAGCGTGCCTTTGTGCAATTTAATTTAAATTCAATTTTTTCATTTTCACAAGCAAAAAGTCGAGAGGGGAAAAAAAGAGCAGAACACACACACACACCCAACAAATCCCACCTGAGCAGCTATAGGCAACAGTGGAGAGGAAAAACTCCCTTTAACGGAAGAAACCTCCAGCAGAACCAGGCTCAGGGTGGACGGCCATCTGCCTTGACCGGTTGGGCTGAGTGGAAAATGAAGAGTTCTTAATTTCATTTTCATGATGTCACAACAACAGTTTCCCATTTTACTACGGTCTTACTTGTGGCATTTTGTAGAACAGGTGGGGTCAAAGCTCTCTGCTGCCTCCATCTCCTGTCAGAGTTCATAAGCTCAGGAGCCACAAAGTCACACACACCAAAAGAATCAATTAGACAAGTTGATCTGTGTAAATTTTAAAGTTTTAACTTGTCACGCCTCCAAGGCAGCGGTCCCCAACCTTTTTCAGTTTAACGTCACAGATTCTTTAATGTGTGGCGAACAAAATACAATGACAGGACCAGCACAAAACCGGTTATGACCGGGGCGAGCACGTTAACATGAGTCAAGAGTCACAGACAGATGTGAAGCAGAGAATCACCTTCCAAAACATCGTCCAGAATCAGATCCTAAATAAAATTGACAAACTCAGTGATGATGAAGTGACCAGTATATAGCAGCAGATCAATTCAATTAATTTTAATTCAACTTCATTCATACAGCACCGATTCAAGACAACGTCAGCTCAAGGCACTTTACATGATAAAGTCATTTAGAGAAAATCCAACAAATCCCCCTTGAGCAGCTATAGACAACAGTGGAGAGGAAAAACTCCCTTTAACGGAAGAAACCTCCAGCAGAACCAGGCTCAGGGTGGGCGGCCATCTGCCTTGACCGGTTAAAACCATGAAGACGCACATACACACAATTTAAGTTTTTGGCTTGAGACGTTTTGTTAATTTTCCATACATTAAAAAGAATATTCAGAAAACTTTAAGGAACTTACACTAACAAAAAGTTATTAATTCAAAAAGTCCTTAAAAATAAACATGTAAATAAATGTCATGTAAGGGGCAAACGTTACCCTAAACTAAGAATACTGGACATTCTGCTTGTACTTATATCAGCAAACATTTGCATCCCGTTTGATAGATTTATTCAAATTTGATTTCCGATGAAAGAAAATTAATACAAATTTCAGTTGCATTAATTGTTTTAATGAAAAATTTTAGTTTGATTTTTTACCAATGGGGGATGTAATTCTTTGAACGAGTCAGTGAGATATTTTTCCGATGGTTGAAGATGACTAATTATACGATAAAGCAGCTGGGAGGTTGTGTGATTATCCAATATTTATTAATTAAATCAAAACATAAAAGTAAATAAAATAATCATTCAATATGGATCCAAACACAAGGTCTACTGCAGTTTACAAAGACAAGGACACAAAAGAAATATATAAATACATGTGTTTGTTTAAGAACAAACATTTCTGTACATGCAAGTTGTTCCACTGGGGCAGGACAATGTGGTTTAAGCTTCTTTTTGACAAGAGAAATGAATAATTCAAATTCACAACACGCAGAGATGGAAACATGGGAAGGCATCAGTGTGGTCACTTCGGGGTACAGATCTTCTCTTCCTCTGTGCCTGACGTTTTCTTCTGGAAGACTTTTCCATCAGGATGTTCCACCCACCTCAGCTGGACCCCTGTGTTCAGACCGTGCTCCTTCAGTCTCTGATCAAACTGGGAAACGACTGGAGGTGAGTACTGCAGACTTCACAGAGGGAAGATTATGAAGACTAGAACGACCTTGTTCAGTTCTGCTCCTATAACTGGTATTTCCTGCAGTTTCACAACCTTCTTCCATGGCTGCGGTTTAATAAGTTCCAGTTTAAATAAAATGAGTGTCAGATGATTATAACTCTATATATAAACAATAAACTTTATTTTAAACAGATCCTATGAACTTCTCCATGAGCCCAGATTGTCTAAACTGGGGCCCAGAAAACGACTAGAGGTAAAAAAAAAAAAAGTTCATCACAAAAAGCAAATGCAAAAGACACACATGCAAATTGACTGCAGATAACACCCAAGTATTGGTGTCTTTCTCCTAGAAGGACATTTGACATGTCTGTGTCTCATGATCTGTCGATGGTCTTATGTAAATAGCTATTAGTATTTACCTGCAATAATGTAGGTAATATACAGCATACCTTTCATAAGTAGTGTCTTTGCTGCTACGAGTTCTCTAACAACAGTGAAACACGTCATGCAAATCAGCAGGAAATCATTTACATCCAAGATTAAAAATAGCACATACATGTAGAGCGATGCCACATTTGCACTGAGGTTGCTGGTTTTATAGTTTTTTACTCGATAGTGTTCGAGGAAATGTCTGACTCTAGCTTACAACGAAGCCCTGTCATCACTGCGTGGGGTTTACATGCTGTGAGTCGGTTCTTTGCTCGCTAAGACGAGGCTAGCGTCCTAAAATGACTTGAACTCAACGTGGGACGTTACATCGCACATCACAAACACATGACTTTAATTGGTGGTTCAATGTTTAAAAATATGCCACTGGATGCTATACTGTCATCAGCATTTCCTGTTTAGCCATACAAGACTTTAGGGATGTTAATGTTTGTATCTGTGCATCCATGAAACATGGACAAGTGTGAAATTTTGTGCAAGGGTTCCTGATCTCAAGGTTTCACTCCTGGTCTGGCACATTCCTTGGAGACCCCGTCAGAAAACCAGAGGAAAATATCAGCTCACATGTCCAAAGGCAGCTCGTTTTTATGAATGTCAGTATTGTCTGTCCATAAAATGTTTAAAGATAATAAACCCTTCTCTCAGCGAATCTCCATGTCTCTGTCTAATCCCCATCTCCTGATTACATTAAACTGCTCTTACTCCTTAAACTAGGTTGAAAATTGATGAAATCATTTTGTGAATTTTCCACCAGTTCAAAGATTTCCTACTCTGCTGCTAAAACAGCTTCTGTGAATTTTTAAACAGAGCATTTTTGATATTTGTTTGCAACAGAAGTGATAAACGTGATGGAGACAGGTTCATCTGTATCACTTGGACCAATTGCTGCTACGAGTTCTCTAACAACAGCGAAACACGTCATGCAAATCAGCAGGAAATCATTTACATCCAAGATTAAAAATAGCACATACATGTAGAGCGATGCCACATTTGCACTGAGGTTGCTGGTTTTATAGTTTTTTACTCGATAGTGTTCGAGGAAATGTAGGGTTTGTCTGACTCTAGCTTACAACGAAGCCCTGTCATCACTGCGTGGGGTTTACATGCTGTGAGTCGGTTCTTTGCTCGCTAAGACGAGGCTAGGGTCCTAAAATGACTTGAACTCAACGTGGGACGTTACATCGCACATCACAAACACATGACTTTAATTGGTGGTTCAATGTTTCAATGTCAAAAATCCTCCAAAACATTGTTTAGCATCGTGATCATCATCATCATCACCTGCTGTAAGAGGTCGTCTTTCAGATCCTCCATGTCCACAGAGGAGTCACTTTTCTCCAGCCACACCTGCACCACCTGCTTTCTCACTGCAGGTTCTGGTTCAGTGTAAATACAGTGAATGTTAAAACTTTACATGTATGGAAAAAAAATGCTGAATAGCTGCAGTTTCATGTGGATTTTAAATGTAAGGATCAAAACTCACCCACAAAACATGCAAAGTTGCTTTGGGATCTGCAGTCTCTGCTTTTCCATTTGCCAAATTTAGAAACAACACAAATGCCAATGGATGTAGCAGATGGTGGATTATCAAGATCCCAGTTACTGACTGTGAGTGGGCTCCCGTCAGACCACTTCCAGGAGTCTCTGTAGAGGCCGATCCAGGTGTATTCGTGCTGCAGCATCGTCGTCATGCGATCGTTCTCAGCCTGGTTCCTCACACTGGCCAGGTCGGTGTGGTGCAGCCTACAGTACTGCTGAGCATTCGTCCAGCTCATAGACTCATTCACTAAGATGAAGCCTGATGAAGAGTCCTGTGTTCCTGCTGAGCCTGAAAATATATAAATGCTGCTGTACATTTAGTGCATAATAAAAATATGCCACTGGATGCTATACTGTCATCAGCATTTCCTGTTTAGCCATACAAGACTTTAGGGATGTTAATGTTTGTATCTGTGCATCCATGAAACATGGACAAGTGTGAAATTTTGTGCAAGGGTTCCTGATCTCAAGGTTTCACTCCTGGTCTGGCACATTCCTTGGAGACCCCGTCAGAAAACCAGAGGAAAATATCAGCTCACATGTCCAAAGGCAGCTCGTTTTTATGAATGTCAGTATTGTCTGTCCATAAAATGTTTAAAGATAATAAACCCTTCTCTCAGCAAATCTCCATGTCTCTGTCTAATCCCCATCTCCTGATTACATTAAACTGCTCTTACTCCTTAAACTAGGTTGAAAATTGATGAAATCATTTTGTGAATTTTCCACCAGTTCAAAGATTTCCTACTCTGCTGCTAAAACAGCTTCTGTGAATTTTTAAACAGAGCATTTTTGATATTTGTTTGCAACAGAAGTGATAAACGTGACGGAGACAGGTTCATCTGTATCACTTGGACCAATTTGCCCACTTTATAACCATCTACAACTATATTCTCTCTTTCTCTCTCTATTCTCTCTCTTTCTT